>JAOVYW010004790.1:1609-23111 GCA_025775045.1 Hiodon tergisus | reverse complement strand
GATGATGATGATGATGATGATGATGATGATGATACAGAGTCTTGTTGGCAGGAGCACCGGTTCAGCTCGAAGCCATGGAGCACTTCAGAGCAATGTCACAGCTTTAGCTTGCCGCCCGAGCCCCGGAGTACACCGGCGCTTTGGGAAATTTATGGCCCTTTACAATCCGACTTGCCTTCGTCAGCAGACTGTTGCTCGAAGGACACTAATTGTGGAAATAAATATATAAGCCTGAGACATAAGAGAAAGCCTGCATCAGAGTATGCAGTATATATTTCACCGTAAAGAGAATTGTTGCACAAAAAATGAATGTTTTTTCCGATTTTTTTTTCCGATAAGTCATTGCATCTTTCTCACACACATTTTAAGCTTCCAGTGTTCTGTGAAACACAGAAACACTTAAATCGCCAGGAGATAAAGACCCTAAATCTCACAAAGACCAACACTCCTGCCTCTGACTGCAGTCAGCTGCTGAGCATAATGAGTGAAGAGGTGTGTGAGGTATTATAGTGGCTGTTTAACCATGGAAAGGGGCACTAGTGCACAGGAATACTTTGCAGGAGTAAAACTAGAGAAGTAGGGTCATATATCTGAGGCCCAGCCCGGAAATAAACTACAGGTTTAGTTAATGGGACAGCTGCCACCTCTGACATGAATGTTTTAAACTTGCATGTCTGTAGACTATTTTATACTCTGGTGAATAGGAACAGGAAGTTCAAGACCACTGGAGAATTGTGTCACTCCAATAAGTTGTCAACTTACCAAGGCCAATTAATTAATTTGCTGATTGTTTGAATTAAAAAAGAAAAGTAGCCATTAGTTGTTTAAATGGTGCGCTTTATATTCATAGGACCTAATTAGGTAAATTCATGTCTGTTTCAGTACATGGTCTACAACGTAATACCAGAGGATGGAAATGTACCAAGGACTGTATTATAAAGTTATTTTTAAAGTTTTTGTTTTTTTCAGTGTAGGAACCCTACTGCGCAAACCTTTGCTTGTGCAATGCAATGCTGTGCAGCCCGCCCATTTCCCTCAGATCAACACCAGCTTGGGTTGTGTAATGCACACCAGAGTCCGCAGTCTGTGCGCACGTCACATTTATCCCCCGGGCGACAGGGTTCCAAAGCCTGCTATGTGCATAATTCTGTGTCCAGCAGGCTGGAGGCTCCTTACGAGACAAAGTTTTGCAGAGCAGTCTTCTATCTCTCTCCCACACTCGATAATACGCGCACAGGCAGAAAAATTGATTTGACAGATGCTGTACTTAACAGTAATGACATTTATTATTCATGTTCTCACATGGAACGGATTCACTTAATGGTGTAGCTTTTGTGTATTTTCTTTTTTGTGTGTGTGTATATATCAGTTTCTGTCAGTTTCACCTTACTGAGACACTTCATGTTGGGTTTTCCTTTAATTTGTCACCCGTCTGTATGTGTGTATATATATATATCTCATTTATCTCTGAGAGGGCATATCTCACTGTCCTTGTCATTGATGAACCATTGTAACATACAACTACACCAGGTTCCAGTCCTATCATCTTAAAACCAGGGTCACTTGACACGTTAGGTCACTTGATATCAACTGTTTACCCTTCAGCTCATGAGGCTGTTCTAGGCACAAAGGGGGGTCTGACCCGGTACTGGATGAGTGTACATAATCAGCTGTCCCCTGAGTGTTTACGCATATAAGGAAGCAGTGTCCCGCACCTTTAAGACCTGGCTGCCTGACCTTTGGGGAATCATGCTGATATTTTGTAAGAAAAGCTGTTTTGTCTGTTAACTTGATTTGATGATCCCTTTGTCAATGTTGTGTCCTAAAGTGAAACAATTACTATGAGGTCAAAGTATAGATTTTCATCTTTTATTTGAGGGTATTTGTGTACATATTGATTTCACCGTTTAGACAACATGTCAACAGTTTTCATAGAAAGTCCCACTATTTCAGAGCAAAAGTATAAATATGATATCCAGATTAAGGACCCATGTTTAGTATTCCGTCTCCAATCCTTAGCATGCAGTAACTGCCTGAAGTCTGCAACCCATTGACCCTACCAGACGCTGGGTATTTCTCTGGTGATGCCTGCACTGCAGCCAGCATCCGTTCAATTAGATTTAAATCTGAAGATTGATTTGGCCGATCAAGAACTTTCCACTTTTGGGCCCTGAAAAACTCCCTAGTTACAATGGGAGTATGTTTACGGTCATTTTCTTACTGTATGAGAAAGCAGTGTCCTGGGTTGGGATACATTTGTTTGTACTTGAGCCGATGTTAGCGGTTGCCTCATCAATGAAGACAAGTGAGCCGGTTCCACTGGGCAGTCGTTTTCATTAACAGGAGTGTATGCAAACTGCACAAAGTAACTAAGGTTACCTGAGATGGTCATGCGTTGACTATTAACCAACCACTGTTTATTAAGCCATTAAATAGCAATATAAGCTTGTATTTGTTTCTTCTCTGTCTCCAGGTGCGGGATGGTGAGTGCAGCCCATGTGTCAGGGGTTCCGGCTCTTCTTGTAGTCATTCTGCTCCACTCAGCGGAACATGGTAAGTCCTCTCTTAGGACACTGCTGGCTATGTGCGGCTAGCTCTGCGTTTAGCCAGGATAACCGTATGCCACTAGATTTGCTAATGAGGCAGCAACCAAGCTGAGATCATTAGGGGTCATTTTTGGTGGAAGTTGGTTGGCTGGATTAGTGAGTTCTAGAAATGGTAGGTTAAACCAGTGCTGCACAACTCCAGTCCTGGAGGGCTAATATCCTGCAGGTTTTTTTTCCAACCTCATTAGAAGCTTAATCGGTCCAATAAAGTAATTTAGGGTGCTGTTTGAATTCAAACCTCCAGGACACTGGTCCTCCAGGAACACCACTGCTCTAAACTATGGTACCAAGTAACCTCGTGTTAGATGTTTCTGTGTCCACCTTTGCATTACGGTGCCCCTGGAACAGAGGGTCAGGTTCTTGCGGTCCTTGTGACAGTAGCAGGAGCTTGGCACAGGCTGCGATCATTGCTGTATAAGACAGATGTAGCCACCTGACGCCCGGCGACAATTGCAGCAGTGCAGATCTCAGGTTTACGATGATCACTCACATCTTTTAGATGTTCCCACAGTCTACTTTTTTCGGCCGTTGGTGTATTTTCTTGCTATTTCCCACCCAGCTCAGGTAAATAAAAATGAAAAGCAGTGTGCTGCTCCTGTGAGCGTTTCCTCTATAATGATGGTTCTGCAACAGCCTGCAAGCCTGCACTGTGCAGGATGAATGCATCATTATGAGAAGGGGGGGAGGTGGAATTAGTCACGGCGGCAGCTCCTGAACGCGTTTAAAAGATGGCAGGACGGGCTCGCAGCCGGATACCCCCAGACGCAATTCATATTCATGGAACTGGAGGTGGGGATTGAAGTGCAGGGAAAACTGAGGTGATGTAGGGGGGGGTTTGTGCAAGAGACCTAGCCAGGGGAACGTCATTGCGTCCCACAACTCCCTACCCACCCCACCCCCGTAAGCATCGCATCGCTGCCGCTTCTTGTATTTAATCTGGGCTCTGATTCACACCTCTGCCTCACAGGAGTGTGGCTCCCAGCAAACCGCCGGGGCTGCTTCTGCAGAAATCATTATGTGCGGTAGTAAATGAAGCATCTTGTTTTTTTAACGGAGCTGACCTGCTTGACCATCTGCATCCGAGACGCGCCTCTGTGATCGATTCGAGAAGCTAAACTGTGTTTAGTTTATGTGTGTGTGTGTGTGTGTTTGAAAGTGGAGCCACCAGAACATTGCTTTATCTTTGCTTTGTTCTGTGATTGTTTAATTCATATTGTAACAACAACGGAAGAGTAAGAGTTCATCATTAATCATCCCATGGTGCTATTAAGTTCTGTTGTTTCGGGGGTGACAGATGACGGGCGGTATTGTTAAGCCTATTGGAGGCAAAATGTTCTTCTGTTGACTCTTTACTGTGGTGTAGTTACACTTATTCAGGAAATGAGCTAAATGAGAAACAACGGGAGAATTTCTTAAATATAAAAAAACATTGGGATATTTTACCTATTCAATATGCATGCTTCATGTTTTGGTTAAATCAGAAAGTCATACAATCTTTATGGTGATTGATTAAGAAGCAAATTGTGATAATAAATTAGTAAAAGTCCAAACCTTCATTTCTGCGAGGAGTTCTGCAACGGATGGTATGGCCTCCACAGAGCCCTGATCTCAGCATCATCCCAAGGCTGTCTGGGATTAGCTGGACCAACAGAGCGAGACTGTAGTCTGTAGAAGAACCGTGGAATGTTTTCCAAGATGTTTGAAGCAATCTACCTGCCAACGGTCTTATAAAACTGCACAACAGTCCACCTAAGAGTATTGACACAGTCAAGGAAAAGGGTGGTTACACCAAATACTGATTTTATTTATTATTGAATTTATTTAAATTTTAAAAAAAGTTTTGTACTGTTTAATGCTTTTTATAGTATTTAGTTTACATTTTGGGACTTAATTTCATTAGTTTTGAAAGCCTCTTTGCTTTACAGAATTCGTATGTGGAGTGTGATCCTGAATTCATGTATTCTACCATCTACCTGTAGCTATTGTGCAAAGAGGCATATAAAGTCGAGTAGATAAAGTATTTTAAAGTTTAGTAGCGAGCGTCATTCAGGGATATCCCGGCGTTGGTTGTTTACCTGCTGCTCAGAAAGGGGAGACAAACAAATGAAGACAGCCATGAATGAGATTGCTTGATAGTCAGGGTGATCAGGTCATTTTTCTGACTGCGTGAGTGTGAAGTGACAAAGTGACGGTGTTTATGCGGTTTTCAGTTTGTTGATCATTGAACACTTGCTCACACACACGTTGACACCTTTAAAGACTATGAACTGCCTATGTGGATGCAGGTTAGGAGGGGATTTCCCCCCACGTCCACCTCATTCCCTTCTGTTTCCAGATAAATCATTTGGGATGGTTGAGGGGGTTAATAATTGTAGGTGTTGGACATTGCACTCAAATGTCTCAAATGGGTCTGCGTCTGAACCTCTTACTCCACTGCTAGAAAGGCACATGCTATGTATTTATGGGCTTAAGATGGAGAACATCCCACGCATCTTATGTTCTTTCTCAGCTCATATCATCCAAAGCCACTGGTCCAGGATGGCCAGCTGGAACACTGTTTCAGTGACTAGGGAGAAGGAATTACAGTTACGTTAGTGCCTCCTGGGTGAAAATGAGATCTTTCAGTACTGGACTCTACATGTCAGGTCAGCACAAAGGGAACATGGTGGAGAGTAGGATAGCCTTTCTGTGCTCATTGTTGTTACTGTGCCTTTTTAATATTTGTAATATTTCTGCTAAAGCATTGAGTAAATCATAGCTTTTGGGAGGAAACACAAAGACAGACAGTCGTGTCTGTTTCGAGGACCCACCCACTTTCTACACACCTCAAGCTTGGCCTGTGTGCCTTCTCTCTTTCTCATCCTCTCCCCTCCATTTAGACTGTTTCCGATAGTGCCTTGTTTAAAAAGAAACATGGAAAATAGCAGATTTACTAACAAAGCACTGTCTCTAGAGGTTCTGCTTCTAAAAACATTTCTATCTAAATGCAGATTTGCTGTTTCTACCAAGGGCTATGCTGCTTAGATTCATTATTTAACCACGTGGGAATAAGGCTGTTTCCCCCCTCTGCTTCCTAAGCAGTACATTGGTTGTAAAATAAAAAGCATATGTAATTGATTACCTTGGATTCTGTGTTACAGATTGGATGCAGTTCAAAAGAAAAACAATAGGAGACGGGGGGCAAATGCAAAGCAAATTTCAGGAAAGTTGACAGAGGGAGAAAGAGATTGATCAGCATGTCTGTAGCCTTGCTAAATTAACTGTACCTGCTGTTTTAGCACCGTGGAAGAATGAGCTAAATGGAAGTAATAATTATTACTGAAATAGCTTTTATTTCTGGGGCTTACTCCCCTGCCTGGGTTCATTATCTGACAATTAAAGAATTGTTTAGTACAAGCCATTTTTAAACATCTAGTTTGCAGACCACACCTGGCTACATTGGGAAGGAAGCTGGGGACGAACGTTATGAGTTCTGCAGACGCAACAGGCAGCGTGGTCTAAAAGGCGCCCCCGAAGTGCGGCGGGCGCTGACGTGGCGGGACTCTCTGGTTTTACGCGGCGCAGGTGCTTGCACGATCGTGCCTGGCAGCGCTCCTTGCAGAACAGTGAGCGGTGCATTCTCTCTGCTGCAATCTGAGAACGCGGAGCATATGCTGCTCAAGCTGTCTCTGCGCGTGACGCTTGAAGGACATGAGTGCTGGCACCTTGTTGTGTTTTGGACGCAGATTTTTATCCCCCGTTTCATTTGGATTCAGAGAGAGCCAACAGAATTCTCTCTCTCTCTCTCTCTCTCTCTCTCTCTCTCTCTCATCCCTCCTTCTCGCTATCGGTGTCTGTATTCTCTTTGCTCGTTCATCGGATTGAATTTGCCAACCCCCAAGCACTCCTACCTTTTCCCAATTTTTCTGTCACTGGCCTGAAGTATAGAGGGAAAGTGCTTGTATGAGCGGTGCGAGGCTCTGAAGGGCCATCATTTTATGAAGTGCCAGCCCTCATTTGATGAAGCATTACCTGTGGTGTTTTTATGGAAATGCAATATGTCACATGGCAAAATCACGCGTCTATTTGCTCAGAGACTGCTTAATACCGCACGGCCCCCCAAATGTGCACTCCCTTTCTGGTACCATTTTAATCCGAGCGGATAGAGTTGATTTAGTCGGTCTAAAGTTGTTTACTTCAATCCGATAGGTCTCTTTGGAGTCCAAGTTTATATTGCACTGCACCCAGTATCTGCCGTTTCCTGAATGGTGACACATTCCTCCGTGGCTTTTCCTGTTGGTGGAAGGAATACATCAGATGCTGAACTTTGACAATATTTGACAACATAACAGATGTGCACCATCACCAGTGTCAGCGCCATGGGTGTGATTGTGATAGCTAAATGTGAAAGAGAAGCTTACCGTAGTACCGCATTTTCAGATAAACGGGACAGCTCGGCTTGCTTTTCTCCCACCACACAGTCTGCATGCAGCCAGGAATCTGGTTCACAAATGCAAAATAGCGGGGCTAATGCAAAAAACAAGATAAGTATAGCACCTTGACTTTAAATATGTATTTTCTGTGGCATGAATGACAAATGAGGATTTAGGTGCTGAGAGAGATTGAAAGGCTTAGAAGGATGACTATAGTTCTGCTCTGTGGCGGAAGGCCCTCGCTGTTCTACAATGCAGTGCGTTAGTGTTCATTTGTCAGGAAAGAGGACCCAGAAAATGAGACGTGACTAAAACATAACGTCAACATCTCAGGCTTTGTGTTTGTGTCATTGAGGGTGCAGTCGCGATCACTCCCAGGTTCCTGTGTGTGTTTCAGGATACAGGGATTTATTTCACACCTACTGTATAAATTACCAGGGAGAGCCCATACTGCAGTTTCGGAACCTTGGAATGGAAAAATCCCGTTACATCACAGTACAGGATCCAAACCGTCAAATCATCTGAAGACACACCCCAGGTGTGTGGCGAATCTGAGCATAAATAATTTATATAAATAAATAAATTGACTCCCTGCTCAACTTTCTCCCAGTGCCTTTGTCTTTTTGTCTCCATAAATTTGAAATTCCATTTAATCTTTTCTGCATTAACAGGCACGGTTTGAATGCATTTTCCCTAGTCCCTGCCCTTTCACTGCTTTTATTATCGATGTTTTGCAGCGCTGAATGCACGCGGTACGAGATCCAGGCAGATTGGTCTATAATAGGGATTGCTCTTAACCTATGGGTGTCGCTGCGCCGGTGCTTGTTGCTGTGCATTCTCTCGACCTCTTTGTCCTTACACATACTTCAGATACACTAATGAGCGTTGCTTTACATAATTTAAAAAGGGAGGAAGGGAGGATTTGCTGTAGCTCAAGAAATGACCCGTCTTGAGTCCTCTGTCACGTTATCTTATGCTGGGAAATAGTCAACGAGAGAATTTAATCTAAACTCCAGAATCAGTGGATCTGATCCTCGTGAGCTTGTGGAGATGCATAAAACCCAGAGGATTGATCATAATGAACCTTGACCCTTTTCGTTCACATATTTTTCCATTATTTTCCGCTTATTGTTCTAATCAAGCCATTAGCTAAGCAAAACAATTCAGTGAAATTCTTTCGCCAGATGTAGAGTGATTGGGGTTCCTGCAATAGGGAGATTTGAATGCTAGTTGGTGTTCCCGCTTGTTGTGATACTCACTGATCCTCTCCATTATGCCTCACAGGTGTCAGCTGGGCACAAGTACTGCCAAAGGTGCTGAAGGTGACTCACCCAGGTGTGCAGGAGCAGTTGGCGGGAAGCGCCGTCCTGCCTTGCGTTTACAGCCTGCGGCCTGGCGCCGCGGGTAAGGTGCCCCACGTTAGGTGGACCAAGACCTGGCTCCAGAAGGAGAATGGTGGTGTCCCGAAGGAGGAGCGTGTGCTGGTGGCCGAGGACGGCGTTGTCAAGGTGGACCGGGAGTTCCAGGCCCGCGTCGTTATGCCTAGCTACGCTGAAGACCACTACAATGCCACTCTTGTTCTGACCGGCCTTCGCACCAGCGACTCTGGCACCTACCGCTGTGATGTTGTGGTGGATAGGGATGAGGAGCAGGATTCGGTGGCCCTGGGGGTAACAGGTGAGCATGACACCCCTTATTGTACGTGGTCAGCATTGTTGGGCCAAGTCCGTCAGGTCTTAAAAACTATGAACAGATGTGAGACTGGAGTTTTGGTCATGTTTTGTCTTTTGTTTTTTTAAATCAAATTTAATCTCAGCCATCTAATCTAGCTGTTGCTGTCATAGCGTCAAATATAGCATTGTTTTAAAATGTTTGTACTTGATCAGTTTACCCACAACCAAAATCTATTTACCATGAGGAGATAACCTAATGACAGATTACCTGTACGGATAACAAACATTATTAGTTCTTTTAAGTTATATCGTTTGATACCTATGGTCCAAGGATTATCTGCTAAATTGGTGGGCAAGCGAACTAGCTCATACAAGAAATCTAGTTTTAATCTTCATTAAAAATTTTAAATTAGACTTTTGTAAGTTCTATCTACTGAAAAGCGCTGCTTGCGCAAGTAGCCAGAACATCGTTTACATTTCTTTGTTATGTCGTGTGTGAAGTTTAAAAATGGTTAATATCAAAGTTTCCCACTGCGTTTAAGATTAGGCCTAAAGCAGTATTATCCGGTAAATTGGGATGGCAGGTTTTATTGTGTTCTTCAGTAGGTCCCGCTCCTTCTATTGTGGGTCTACTGAACATTGAGCATCATGGGTAGGGTGAATGAAACCACCAGCCTTTTGCTCCGGAAACCTTGTCCTTCTGTGTAGGGAGTCAATTAACATGGCATAGCACCAAAAACCATTTGTGTAAATTAGCTTGGGGCTTTTATGTAAAATTTTAATTACAGATTATGGCTATCTGCGCGGCTCTCAGTGTTAATTCTGTATGTCCCTGTTAAATAATTAACTTTTATTAATTCTATGGAATGCCATGAATATTTTATTTTTGTTGTTTCAATTATATTTAGTTATTTACTTTAAAAAGTATTTCAAACTTTTTTTTACAATGTTACAGTAATAGGTTGCAAATGTATGCACATGACATTTACAAAAATTTGCATGCATTGGAAAGGTGTTCTACTGAAGTCACCCAATATAGAGATGCCCCTTCTATTACATTTAAGTTTTTAAGGTCTTATGTTGTCTTTCTTTATCTTTCAAAACCCCTGGGCCATTCACTAATAAATCCTTTTTATGAATTATCCAATTCATCTGTTTGTCGGTAATACTCGATGTCTCCAGCTAGATGTGAAATGCACAAAATCATCACCATCATCATAAATCACGGGTGTAGGCCGTCTTCGTCTGCTGCGCATGAAACCTCTTTAAAAGGTGTTCTTAAAAACCCAGTTTCCGCGAAAATGAAAATATATATGCAATCCTCGCTTTGAAATAAGGCTTTCCTTTCAAATATACGGGCTCATTTATTTGTGGATCCATTCCACCTCCTCGTGATCTATTGTAGGGTAACGGATACCCGGTAGACTACGGAGATTTAGTTTCCATCTCCTGCTTATAATAGTTATTAGAAAACATCTTAATATCGCCAAACTGTGAGCCTTCCGTGGCTTTATCAATGTCTTGGCCTTAACAATGTGCCATTTCTCATGTGAAGGAATGGAGACAAGCTAAAATGAAACAGTGGGAATTCAATCACCTGTGTCATCTGCCTCAGTCAGTCCATTAAGTGCTGCAAGTCCCACTTACAGAGGTCAGAACTGCGGAGCCTGGCTCAGCCCAGCCTGGGCCACTCAGTGTGATCCGAGGCAAGCCCAACGCATTATGACATTTCATAATGACTAAACTCAACTCACTACGTTAGTGCACTGTGGTTTCACAAGTGGAGTGCGACTGATGAAAAGTTTTCTGCAGGGGCCATGATGAGAAAAACAGAACTTACGTAACGGATTACAACAGGCAGCGGTGGTCAGTCTTGATTCTGAGTGAAATATCCTAACAAATACGCGGGGAAACGACTTCCTGTTCTCTCTGATATATAATGAAGATGAAGACGATTATTATTATTATTGTAATTCAATATTTAGAGTTCCAATACCTATCCTTTATTCTTTCTGGTCTTGGGAAAATTTCAGTTAAGGAAAATAGAAAATGAATTAACAGCTTACATTTTTGTGTATTCTTGAATGATTCAGTGTGTGCGGCTGGTGGTTCATTTGTTTACTGTTAATACTACATTATTTAGAATGGAAAGTGTTATGACTCATTAATCATTACAAGTGCTAATGGTCCAGTGCATGCAGTGGGGAAGCTGTCTCTGGGCTTGGGGTAATCATCAGATTCTCTTCACCTCTCACTGTTACGCCTGGATCCAGTTCTCGACAGGACTGCAGCCTCCCGATGTGATGCATAATTTCAAAATGATTTCACCGCTAAACTAATTTTCCAATTCAGCCTTTTCTCTTTAATATGAATTCACTGAGACATACATGAAGGGTTCTTATTTAAAGCTATAGACATTTTCATTGAAATTATAAGACTGTATGATGTGTATTTCACTACAGTTCTTTTGTAATCATGATTATGAGTGTGATTGTTTTCTTGCTTGTGCCTGTATGAAATCTCCTGTAAACATGCGTTGTTTTGAGCATCGCGCATGTGGCTTTTCTGACGACGGCCTCCGTTTCAGGTGTGGTATTTCACTACCGCTTTCCCAGCAACCCCTACGGTCTGTCCTTCCCGGACGCTCAGCAGGTCTGCCTGGAGAACTCCGCTGTCATCGCCACGCCTGCCCAGCTGCAGGCCACTTTCGATGGCTACGACGGCTGCGACTCTGGCTGGCTCTCAGACCAGACGGTTAGGTGAGGGTCACTGTCCGGTGAGAGGGTGTTGTCCGCAACGGAGCAAAAGTCTGCTTTCGCCATCTCGACGTCGTACGAATCCTTTCTCTCTTCAGTCACAAATGAAGAACAAAGCTCACGCCTCGGTGTATGACGGTCGATGGGGGAGCCTTGTAGGTTTTGACACGTGCGTGTATGTCTCTGTGCTCCTTGCTTGCTGTGCTTGCTGTCGAGAGGACGCTCAGCCCAATAAGACTGTGGTGTGTCTTTAAATACACCTCCAGCAACTTGGCTGCACTTCGTTGTGGAAGAAAAGTTCCATTAGTCCACAGAAAATAGAGACAGCAGGGATACAGTGACATTTTGTTATGCCCAATTTGATAAAGTGAGGTTGGGATCCAAAGAGAGAATGTGCAAAACCTGAGGTAATGGATGGTGTGTGTGTGTGCGTGTCTGGGACGTCTTGATTCTTTGTACACCGCCATGCCGAATTTACCAATTTTCCAGTTTGTATCCTGTCCCTCACAACCAATTAAATCAAAGTGCCTTGAAGTCATTTTACAGTTAGTGTCTGATATAGACTGGTATTTGTTTTCAGCTTGGAGTAATGTCCTAATTCTTTTGTCTGTTTCTCTTCTATAGGTACCCAATCCAGTCACCAAGGTCTGGTTGCTATGGCAACAGTGAGAACTCACCTGGTGTTAGGAGTTTAGGCAATAGAGACCCTAATGAGTTGTTCGATGTCTTTTGCTTCGCAAAGCAACTGCAAGGTATCTTTCTTCAATTAGGATTTAATCAGGCATGGATTTCAGTAGCCCTAGGACCGTGCATTTGTAACACAGTGGTTCTGGGTTAATTATTTACACTACAAAGAAAGTGAAGAACAAAGCTGCTTTTACATTTTTTTACAGAGACCAAAAAAAGGAAAGCGTTTGTACCATCAATACCGTTTATGTACAGCTCAATGCAAGTTATTCACAATATACATATTAGTGGCGGATGTCTGTGTGCAAAGCTTATGTGCATGTTGTTTAGATTTTCACAAGTGTCATACAATCTAAAGAGCGTATTCATATTTTACTACCACTGCTTTCTTAACCTTTGCTTTTCTTTACCTTTTTCATGTTTATCGTCTCAGCGCATGTATCCAAATGGTGCATATGCCACGCTACTTACCACCTCTCACATCCCTTACCCCACTCCCTGCCCTCCCATCTTCCCCTCCAGGTGAGGTGTTCCACTCCACAGTGCCGGCAAAGCTTAGTCTGGCCACGGCCTCCACTCACTGCCAATCCCTGGGTGGGCAGCTGGCTTCTGTCGGGCAGCTATACCTGGCCTGGCAGGCAGGGCTGGACTCTTGCCACCCAGGCTGGCTGGCAGACGGCAGTGTGCGCTATCCGATCTCTCAGCCCCGTAGAAACTGTGGCGGAGACGAGCCAGGGGTCCGCACCCTCTACCACAACCCAAACCGTACCGGGTTCCCTGACATCACTGCCCTCTTTGACGCCTACTGCTACCAAGGTACCACGGCAAACCTTATTTAAAATGAGAAGTATTGCCACTGGAAAAGTTTGACACGCTTTGGTTAGCATTTGGGCTTTGTCAGTTTTAATATAGAAATGTGATTTATTGCAAGTGATAAGGACACACCATTCTCTGAATTAAGAAATCACACTTCCTTCTTTGTATTTGACTAACTGAAGTCAAATATTGAAAAGAAAAAACATACATTTTGCTCTTTTGATCAAAGCAAATTGCAAGAGTAGCATTTTTCCAAAGGAATATTGACACAGATGTGAAAAACAAATGGATTAATGTGTGCACAGATACATACAATTACAGAATATTAATGTTCTTGTTAACAACTGTATTCCAGAAAAACAGACACGGGCAAAGTTAACGCAAGCTGTGGGGCCTTTACAAACCGACGAGTCAGAAGCCAGGGAAGGACCGTTTCCTGACCCCCGGCCTAGTGGTCCCTCCGGAAAGCTTGACCCTCAACTGCCTACCAGGACCGACCTGATCGACCTAGAGATGAAAGGAATCGGCTCTGTCTCTGGCACTGAGGCGTTAGAGATCTCAGGGGACCAGCTGGTAGTCCACCTCAGACCGGAAGAGAAGACCTCCCAGCTGGATCTGACCTTTAATAGCCCAGAGGAGGCCACCACTTCAGGCTCCAGCGTGTCTGAGTTGCTGGAAGAAGAGAAAGGGGATGGAGGACATTCAGAACATTCTGACCCCTCAGATCCCTCACAGGCCCAGGCAGGCAGTAGCCACTTCTCCAACATTTTACAATCTGTTATGAAACCCTGGAGGTACTGGACCTCGGCTACATCTGCTAGCCCGACTGAAGACAGCTCTAAGGAGATCCATGAGCCAGTGAGGTCCGGGAGAGAGAGCCCAGCAGGCACTGAGGTGGAGACCACCAACAGCGCCATCACGGAGCACTTTGGTGGAGAGGCTTCACGCCAGGCTTTTGACATAGTCACAACAAGGAGCTCAAACAAGAAGCTAGAATTAGACTTTGATCCAAGACCTAGTGGTGCCGCTAAAAAGGGGACCCTCGGTAATCCCAATGAAGGCCCAACCATATCTTCATTGGAACTGCAGACAGACTCTTTGGCTGGTAAGTGAACATTGAGATGCAGAGAAATTTTACAGTCTTTTAGTTTGGAAATCAATTTTTTATTGCATGGGGATAATTATTCAGCATCTTCTTGTGTAAAATCACTGCACCACCGCTGTAGCCAGCCGTGTCAAAACCAACCTTTTTAAATACAAGCCAATTAAACAGTGCAGCACTCTGGGAGTTTTCACTGCACTGGGATGGGGCTGAAACCTTTCATGCTTTATATTTAGTTCAGATCGCGCATGATGTAAGTAAGAGTTAAACCAGAGTTAAATCAGAGTTAAGCGCAAGGGAGAATCAACGGGAGAGAAACCATAGGAATGAGTTCAGCAAAGGCCCCAGTAACTAAGTTCCTTTTGTCATCACTGTGTTTAGAACCAATGCCTGAGATTACTCAGATCAAAAGATCAAAAGTTGAGCGTTTTGTCATTAGGAATGACAAAATAAGAAAAATAACACAATAAGGTCCTGTGCTGGCCGTGTGGCTTGATACTCTGTTTTCATTGCAATTCAATAAGTTTGCCATTTTCCATTCTTATAAACCCTCCCGGGAATACATTCAAACTTGGGAATAGGGTGAAAATAGCTTTGGGCACCGCGCATCTAAGCTCTGCCCAAATAGACTAGATAGTATTTCAGTGGCGACAAAGGTTCCTGGAACGGAACACAAGACACAAATGGTGACAGGAGAAGTCTTCTCAGAAAGCAGTTTCAATGGAAAGTCGTCCCTTGGTAAAATGACAACATTGAACAGTCAGCTGTGACTTGCATCGGCAGCGTCTGCAACATCATTTCCTGTCATTAAAGTTTTGATTTGAGAGACGCTGCAGATCTCTCGTCGTGAAACCTCACCAGGATCAGGATGCAGCGTGCAGCAAAACCAGAACCTTTCAGTGCTCACTTATAGCAAGATAGGTAATATTACATGCTATTTATAAAGTGATTTTCATTTTTTAAATAATTCCAACTTAAAATTATTGTAAAGGTCTACATAACAGCAATACAATAAGTGTGGGTATTTAATCCAGTGTAGGTTCAGGTTCATATGGATGGTGGAATCCATACTCGAGCTTCTGCTGTGCTCAACCTCGTCTCTGTGCTGTCATAAGCGCTGTGTTTTAGAACCTAAGGGTGCGTAACAGAGCCTGAAAAATTAATCATGTCTGTAAAATAAGTAGGGTCATGACTCTGAAGAGATTTGAAGACCAGTAGTGGAATTTTAAAGTGAATTTAATATTTGATTGGGAACCAGTGTAAGGCTGTCAGGGCAACCAAATGATCACTCTACCTCTACCATCTCAGAAGGATGCAGAGTTTGTTGTGACATAGTGTTGAATTAGTATTGAATATTAGTATTGAATTTGAAGTTGGATGTCATTACATCACTCTTAACAAGCTCTTGACTGAAATGCAGAAATAAACTGTTGACTGAAGTGTCCTTTAATACATCTGTGCTTTTTTACCTACACGCTCATGCCTTTTCTCTAAAACAGTGAAGAGTGATTAGTAATGATCTTTTTTGCACTCAACCTGTCTTGAATGTGACAGCGGTATGTTGTAAGCTCATTCGTTCGATTAACGGCTGGGAAGAGTCTGCTGTGTACTTTAAATCATTTAATTATTTTGCAAAACCACAGACCAACCTTGATGTCAATTACGCTTATAAAAATGTTTTTTTCCCTTTCTTATAGACTTTCAGAACCCAGTAGATATCTTGATACGTATGGTGTAGAAATGAAATGGTAGCCACAATGCTGGTAAATGGATAGTTACACATGGTGTGGCTTCAGTGGGCGTTAACAGCCCTGCTGAAAATAAGCCTTTAGGAGTGCAGGAAGCAACAGCGTAGCACTGAATAATTTAGTAGTGATTAAATATTTAATCATTTACGTGCGCTCCCTAACCAGCAACTGGTTTCCTTCCTTACATTGCAGCAGGGCCTCACACTAAGCTGCTGAACACCGCACGGGCGAGCGCTAGCCAGCTTCCACTCCTAAAGTGCTCAACACTTCTCCTCAATCGCCTGACAGTCTGCCCTGGCTAACCACATACTGTCATTTCTCAATTTGCTAAGTTAGCCGACTGGATTTGCAGGCTAGATTTGTATGATTTTTTTGTATTTTATCCATTACTAAAAAGGGATAAGGATAACGACATGTAAATACATTAGACTGCTTTTTGGAGCTCTCATTTGCTCAAGGTGAAAGAACCAGGTGTGGAACTGCAAAACACTGATTATTTTTATGGATTTGGCAACATAAAATAATTTCCATGTGGTTGACAATAAATTGTGCCTTAGAAAAGTTGTTGTTATTCAGTTATGTTTCCCAGTGACTAACAGAGACGCTTTCAAAGATCTGCCTCATCTTTTTTATCTGCTTATGTTTTAAAAGTAGATTAATCGATTGATTGATGAATACATAATGAATAAATCCATTGCATTATCTATACAATTGCATTGGAGATAGCATTGGCATGTGTTTTGGTTGCTAATCTAACACTCATTTAATCAAACCCATCACTCCCAATCACAAAGTTAACTACGTTGTCTCGTCCTTTTGCAGAACTAATTACAGCAAGGCGTACGTGGACTGCTAATATGACTTCAGCTGGTGATAAATCACCCCATTCCTCAGGGGCTATGAGCATGTCAGTCTCTGCCCTAGAAAGCCATGATGAATGGGCACTTGTGCCCACGGAGGCCTCCAAGCCGGCCCCTACAGGTACTACCTCGCCGATTACGTGGCAGAAAGGTGTCTCATCATTCCACGTCACGCCGTCGGCAGGCTCGTCTCTCAGCTCGTCTGAGCTCCCCTCGCTGTTGAAGGGCTCTTCTGAGCACCCTGAGCAGAGAAACTCTGCAGATCTCCCCGTGCCCGAGGAGGCCAATGCTGGTGCAGTGGAGCTCCTGGTGGTGTCCTCCTCCAGAGATATCCCCGAAAACTACTTGGGGGAGGGCAGAGACCAGGAGAGAAGGGTCAGGTACCGTCTGCTCACAGTGCCTCCTTCACACCACCAGCCTTCTTGGCCATCTTCAGAGAAAAGGCCATTGGAACAAAGAGTGGAGACAGAGACTGAAGGAAGTGGAGGAAGGGAACTTTCCATTGGATTCACCTCCATTAGTCAGAGCCCGTCTACTACAAGCCCCAGTCCCTCTGTCTCTGGACATGCAATTGTCAAGCCCACTGAAAACTTTTCAGAAGATGCTGAATCCACCTTTGAGAGAGTGGATACATTTGGCCCACGTGAACCTCCACAGCATTCCACAGGGCCGTCTTTGTCATTGCAGCCAACCAAGCTGGCTTGGGGCCTCAAAGAAGCCAAGTCACGTACAGAAACAACTGAATCATTGGTTATGGATGACGGCAGGAGGCCTTCCACTCTGACAGCAGATGAGGTTCGCCCGCCGAGCTCTGAATTCAAGTTGCCAAGGCACAGGGCAACAGAAAGCTCCTTCACCTCCGACCTCAGCTGGAACAATGACACTCAAACATACACTGGTAGGTTTTATTCGTTTTAAGTGTCCCTCATTGTGGCTTTCTTTGATGGTGTGAGATCCTGAGCCGTTAGTTTAACATATAAAGTGTATTATATTTTACTTAGAAATTTTTAAATCTGAAATTATTTTTAATTTTGTCCCCAATTTGGAACCATTACCAATGTATTTAGCTACCATCACAAATCCCAGCAACTTCTGGGCATGGAGGAAGCCACAAGTTGTTGTTCCGTCTCCCGATTGTCATCATTTAACACACTCCAGGCCACATAGAACTTTAGTAGCACCTGGGTGGAAAGGCACGTCCCTCCAACATCATTGCTAGCTTGCGTTTACCCATACGTTTACAGAGGTTGCTCGGTAGCCGAGAACAGCCCTGCCCAGAGCAACGCTCAGCCAACGGTGTGGCACCACTTAGGACCACCACTCGCCACTCCCCAGTCACAGTTAGCCAATGAAATTATCCAGATTCAGACCAGCGATTATCAATCATAGAGTTCTATAGGCTATAGACTTTGAAATTAACTCTGTTGGTATAAATAGTTTGCCTTGCAGTTTGTGGTGGGATTACCCACCAAGATGATGACATTTGAGAAGAGTGCCCTTTCAGAAGATTTCAGTGACACCTTTAGAGTCCTACCGTTAAAGTGGTTACAATAACAGTAATACTTACAGTAGAAGAAAATACTCTCGGCTAATAAACATCACGCTGATGCTACCATCTATTAAATAAGGGTTCCAAGCTGCTTTTGTGATTGCCACCGTTATTGAAAGTCTTATTGACAGAATGGTTCTATCAAGCTGAAGCCCTTACGGTTCAGGGCCCTTTGGAACGAAGGCCTTTCCTAATCATTCTCAGACTTACAGGAGTGAGGGGGATAAATCCAATCAATTTTATTGTTATTAATGAGAATGGAGCGCTATCAACCACCTATTGAGCCTAGAAAAGGATTAATTCTTACTCTGGATATACTTCTTCACACTGATCCCATGCATAAGTGTCTGCTGAAAAAGTCGAAATAAGATGAAGAGGGAGTGGGAAAGACATGTCTGGATTGTGGAGAAATAAACAATTATGGGTCATTTGTGACTGAGCAAGAGATAGCGGTGGGCTTCAGGGAGATTTTAATTTTTAAATATTATGTTTTCTTTTTATAGCGTTTGTAGTTCACATTTCTGTTTTGTAGAAAACATTCTTGTTTTTACATAATTCAGAGTTTTGTGGTTTTACTGTAGCGTACATAAGCAAACAGCTAGCCGGCAGGGCTGAATAACTATACATTTCATCTCGCCTTCACTGCAGTACTGTGGCTAATTACATATCGAAGCATTGAAGAATGCTTACTGCTCTACCTCCCACCAAATGCCCTGCATTGTTCTGTATTCAGTGTAGCACTAAGCTCAGAAGCACGGTCGTTCATTGATTAAAACAGGTGGACACAGGTGGAAAAGGGGAGATAACAACTAGCTCTGATGGAAGAGTGGACTGTTTGCCTTCACCACTGCTGTTTGTGGAACGTCAAATCAATAATTATCTGCTGGTGAGGCTCCTTGAACTGCGGTGGTCCCACGAGCCCTTTATAAACATTGCAGACATGTTCTTTCGTAAGGTAGATAACGGCGTTGAGGACTAGCTGCGTAACGCATTCTGCTGAGATAAGGAGGTACATCGAGTCCATCTCTGCCTCCCTTTGGCTCATAGGCATGCCCTCCAGCTAGACCCTACACACGGCTAAGTACATAGAGACCCAAAATCATAGCCGCATGACAAAGTTACCAATGATCTAAATTGCGCTTTTCCTCATTACCTGTGAGTTTGTGAATATATATGTAACCTCTTGCATGGGTTATATTATAAGCCTACAAAGGATTAACGGAATTTGTATCGCATCCCCAGTGAGAAGTTGAACATGAACTGTGCCAGGTGTTGGGTGAGTGGAGGCTGTCTCCTAATCTCCAAGGCTATCGATTTTCCCGCTCAGCTTCCCTGATTGAGAGCCGGTCTCTGTCAGGTTTATTTGTCCCAGAAAGGTTGTTTTTATTTTTTTATTTTTTTTATGGGTCCACTGCTCATCATTATAGCTCTGTGCACAATAATGTTTGTAAGGCTTCCTTTGACCTTCTGTGTTCCGTAAGAAGGCAATCAATGGACGTTGCTTCTCTCACCATCAAACTTATCAACAAACTGTCTTATCATGCTTCCACAGGCTAATTCACCGGAATTTTAACTTTACTGTAACTAGCCTGCTTTCAATTCCAATCTCGACTCTTACCCTAATCCCTCATTTTGATTAATGCCCTCCACACCTGACAACGCCACTAAGTCTAACCCCTCGTGCATTTGGCGGGCAGGGAGCAAGTGAATATTGTGTTTTACCTTTACTGAACACTATTAAACAGCATTGAGTTTTGAGATATCAATGTTTCAACGCTATGGCGTTATATACATTCCAGCGAACACCACCATCAAAAATGTTTTACATGTTCCGAATCTAAAGACTCGTAGATAGCTAACCTACTTAAACTGGATTAAATTTGTTTAAACAAACACTATGTGCGTCAAACACTATGTGCATCAAACACTATGTCCAGTGCCTACAAAAAGTATTCACCCCCTTGGCTGTTTTTCTATTTTATTTGTTTTAAATATTGAATCATAGTGAACTTCATCTGATTTGCCAGAAGGCATGTGGGAGACTCAGCTGGAAGAAGATTCTATGATCAGATGAGACCAAAATTGAGCTTTTTGGCCATCAAACCAGATGCTATGTTTGGCACAGACCAAACACCACACATAACCAAAAATACACCATCCCCACCGTGAAGCATGGTGGTGGTAGCATTGTGCCGTGGGGATGCTTCTCTGTATCAGGCCCTGGAAGGCTTGTAAAGGTAGAGGGTAAAATGAATGCTGCAAAATACAGGGAAATCCTGGAGGAAAATGTGATGCAGTCTGCAAGTGAGACTTGGGAGAAGATTTGACAAGACAACGATCCCAAGAATACAGCCAAAGCTACACACAAATGGTTTCGAAACAATAAATGTTAATGTCCTGGAGTGGCCGAGTCAGAGTCCAGACCTAAACCCGGTTGAGAATCTGTGGATGGACTTGCAAAAGGCTTTGCACTCACGATCCCTACGCAACCTGACAGAGCTTGAGCAGTTTTCAAAGAAGAATGGGGAAAAATGACAGTATCCAGATGTGCCAAGTTGAGAGAGATCTACCCACATAGGCTCAAGGCTGTAATTGCTGCCAGAGGTGCATCTACTAAATACGGACTTAAAGGGGGTGAATACTTATGCAACCAATTACTTTGATTCAATATTTAAAACAAATTAAATATGAAAAAATCTTGCCCACGCAACAACAATTAGCAAGCAATAAGGACACCAATTAAGGAAATAAATTATTTGTGGACAGCTCTTCGTGGGTAGTTCTCAGATTCAAATCTAGCATGAAAATGTCACTGATACTGAGCCAAAAAGAAAGGATCTGTTTACGTCTGTCAGATTTTAAAGTCTTGCTCTACTGAAAATATGGAAAAACAGATGTAACTAACATTGAGAGTAAAAATAGGCCTTAAAAAATTAAGAATTGAGTTATGCATTGACCCAAACCCACCTCCGAAATGGATTCGCCAAGCTTTTCACCTGGGTAACTGGCCCAGTACAAGACTCACATTGTTGGGGAGTTAGGAAACTAGAATTATTAGTAGTTTAGTAGTTTAGGTATTAGTTTAACTACATTTTGTAGTAGTTTGGTGGTATTGTAACTAATTTTAATCTAGGTTTTTAGTAGTTTACTTTTTTTTTGCCATTTGCCTGTGTAACTGCTGGAACTACACACTATTTTTTTGTAAATAGGCAATCATTTTCTTTCTTTTTTGGCATCATACCTGCATAATTTTCAATAGGCTGAATCACTCATTCTGTTAACATCTGACACTT
>JAOVYW010004785.1:0-12817 GCA_025775045.1 Hiodon tergisus | reverse complement strand
GGCCCGCAGGTTAACACGGAGGACTACGCATCGCGCCCCCCACACACACGTCGCAACTAGCAACCGGCTCAACCTGCAGCAGGACAGGCAGCGCTTGTTGCACAGTGGGGATTAAGCCAGAATCACGAAGACACGCAGTAAAAGCTCAGCAGGGTTACTTTTATCAGTGCGCGCTCCATTCACATCTATTAATGGAGGAAAATGAAATGATTGGTGAACACGGAGGACGGCGCATGTCGCCCACATGTGCGTCACAACTCAACCCACAGACCATGCGGCAGACCGCGGATTAAGCCACCGGTGTCAAGTCGCATAGTAAAAGCACAGCGGGGTTGCTTTTCACAGGCATAAATGAAAAACAGCGGAACAATATCTATTTGTACCTCTTGAACTGGTCAATGATGTTGTACTTTTCAATAATTTCTGTCGAAGGCCTTGCCATTGCTAGCAAATTGTCTGTAATCCTGAAACGGAAAACATATTTAGCATCAAATCGGTGGGTCGGTGCAAATGCAAAGCGTTTGAATGTCACGCCGGGTGTGGGGATAACGCTCAGCGCTGAAAGGCATGCCCTTTTCTTGCATATGCCCGACTGGGCGGTGCCTACCAGGACGAGTAGAGCCCCTTCACGGCCTGCTCCTCCTCGCTCCAGCGACTGGGGTTCTCATACTTGCAGGCCCGGCCCCCGCAGGTCATGGAGCACTGCATGTGACCGGGGATGACATGCCTCAGTGTCTCCCCCACCTTGGTGTACTTGGCTGTGGGGACCCTGGTGCTGGCTGGAGACAGGAGGAGGAGAAAACAAAAGCGTTATTCTTTTAAAGCATTCTTTTCCCCACCCACTTCACAGCCAAACAAATCGTCCACTTTCCCCCCTCGTTGTGCGACAGTTCTGCTGATGTTGTCCGGTACTCCCTTGGATCCTTACAGCGGCGTCTCCTTAAATTAAACTTAATTCAATTAAACTCAATCGTGTCTCAACGTTTTATGAACAAACTAAACGGTCGCTCGTAACCCGTTCAATTTTCAAACCAATACCGAAGACCGCGAGACCGAACGGCATTACGTTTTCTCCCTCTCAGCTCTGTGTGATCCTCAGCCATGCTGACAGCAACCATGACCCTCTGGGTGGAGGACGAGAGTGACCCTATCGCTGAGCTGCGCCGTCTCTGGAGGACCTTGAGGAGGACGTCTGAGGCAGAATGCCGGCGGCCCTTCCTCCAACCGCCCAGAATGTTTTCAGCCAGAGACCTACGGCCGTGGCTATGCATCTCTCCTGTAGGGGCGTTTTGGGGGTTTTTTTCCCCCACCCTCCTCTGGTACCACCCTCTAAAGAGACCCCGGCACTGACTGAGCTCCTCTTTACTGACAGTGAATCATCGATGTACAATAACCCGTTGGTATAAAAGTGAAAGGAGAGGCCAATGCAATCTATTGGTTCATCACTTTGTGCTTGAAACGTCTCCATGACAACCAACTCCTAAGTCATCAGTGGGAGGCTACGTGCTGCCTCTTACTGCACACACTGAGATGAGATCAGATGAGCTAACTAGCTGTGAAAAGAATTAGGCCACGTAACCCTTGTCTGTAAAAGCAAATACATCTTTTTACATAATACACCTTAAACACGGGACTACCAGCGCATAAAATACACAACATTTCCCTTCTGTAGTCCAATGCCTTAAATGCAATAGTTTTTAATGCAATTCAAGGTACATTTAATTTATTAAAGCTTTACTATCGACAAATGGATTAAAGAAAAAATAGAAGAAGCATTTACTTGTAGTCTAGTCTATATCAGTCTAATAGATTCATAGACCTGTAAAACTCAAATACATATGTAGATTTGAGTAATATATGTAGATTACGGATCACCCCATAATCTATAGAGCATGCAAGCCTTAAATTCTAAATCTTATTATATAAGCAGTCTGTTACCCTGAAACAACACCGTCATAATGTTGGATTTCAGGTTCTTGTCAAACTACATGAAACTGAGAAGTCTCTTCCTTGTGTAAAAAGAGGATTACACAGCCTATAAGTAATTCATCTTGTAACCATCTCACTAGACAGAACAATGGACTTACATATAAGTACAATCACCGAAGAGAGAGCTTCTAAAACAGAACCAAAGGTCAAACACTACACACGTCACAATATAACGGTGTTATATTATAAATATTGTCTGCATTTCCTTAGGTTATTGGACCCGGGACAGTCCTACTAACCAAAAACAAGAAAGTACCGTGCTCCTAATAACGACCGCGCCTGGTCATTCGGCACGCTGCCCTAAGCCGGCTCAGATGAGACCATACCTGTCTCCATCCCGGCGTCTCCTTCACAGCTGACTCCACCGGTGGAGGGAGGCAGGTCGCTCAGTGGGCTGACACCTGCTGCCATGGCAGTGCCTGTGAGGCATGAGCAAACACACAAAACACACACGGCGTGAGGGAGGGAGCAGCCCCTACGCAGAGAGCAAACAACACAATGAGGCCGAAGAGAGGAGAGGTCAGGCCAGGGGTGCCCCCCTCCACCAATTAACCCTTAGGGATGCGAGCGCCTGGTCTGACACCTGACGTTGGAGGAGTTGCTCACTTTGTGCTGTGTGGGGCATTGCATGTTGTACTCTCTCTCTCTCTCTCTCTCTCTCTCTCACTCACACACACACACAGTGCAAGTGCAACAGAGCAGTGGGTGGGTACTACACTATTGGAAAGTTTCCCAGTAAACCGATGTTCAGCCCTATTCTCGTGGCAGTAAACTGAAAATGCATGAGTGTCAAAAATATTTCGTTGCCATGCCCCTTTAAGGAGGATTATAATATCCTTCGCCCACGGTACGTATCTCAAGCCTCTAAGACAGGACTTCTATTCCTGTCTCCTGTTGAAGTCAACCCACTTCTCACCTTACACATCAGTGGATTCTGAGAGAGTCAGTTAACAAAATGCAAGAGTAAACGTGGCACCTTTGCATATCGATGCCCAGCTGTTAATATCAGTGGCCACAGCTGTGCTCAGCACGGTCACCGACCACCGCTGTCAGATGCATCCGCTCCTCTGTGCAGCTCGACTCTGGGGGGGAACTCTGGGGGGGACTCCAGACTTTTGTCTTATTTGCCCTTGCGCACGTACGCTAACCAGAAACTGATATGAAACAATTCGACACAAAGAACGGGCAGCTTAGTCAATCTTGAGCTGTCCGTCAGAGGCCAGAATTGAGTTGTGTTGTATGATGCGTGTGAGAACGTGTGAGACAATGGGACCAGAGCCAATCAGTAAAATTGGCCTTTACTGAAGGTTAGCTATTAATAGGTTTTATGCAATTTTAATGGGGTGGCTGAGCTCCCCACTAGGACAGTACTGTGAGTGAACAGCGTATGGAGAGTGAACAGCGTATGGAGAGCTGTGTATGTGTACAGAAATGTTGTTTGTTTCAGTCTTTTCATGTATATGCACATTGTGTGTGTGTGTGTGTGTGTGCAAAGTAGTGCATCTGCTATTTCTGTGTATTAATGTGTTCCTCTTGGTCTCTGTGGGAGTGTGTGTGTGTGTAAGAGAGAGACTGTAAGAGTGTGTGTGTGACTGTGAGAGTGTGTGTGTGTGAGAGAGAGACTGTGTGTGTGAGAGAGTCTGTAAGAGTGTGTGTGTGTGACTGTGAGAGTGTGTGTTTAAGAGAGACAGAGTGTTTGTGTGTGTGAGAGACTGAGAGAGTGTGTGTGAGTGTGGGAGAGAGACTGAGAGAGTGTGTGTGTGAGAGAGTCTGTAAGAGTGTGTGTGACTGTGAGAGTGTGTGTTTAAGAGAGACTGAGAGTGTTTGTGTGTGTGAGAGACTGAGAGAGTGTGTGTGAGTGTGGGAGAGAGACTGTGAGAGTGTGTGTGTGTGTGAGAGAGAGAGAGACTGAGAGTATGAGAGAGATTGTAAGAGTGTGTGTGTGAGAGAGGCTGTGAGAGAGTGTGTGTGTGTCTGTGTGTGTGCATTTTATTAATCTGCTATGCCTGTGTATTAATGCCTATTCCTTCTGGTCTCTGTGGGTGTGTGTGATTTTTTAATCTTCTATGCATTTGTATGAATGTGTGGTCCTCCTGGTCTTTGTGGGTGTGAGTCTGTTTTATCATCATCCATGTATTTGTATTAATGTGTATTCCTTCTGGTCTCTGTGGGTGTGTGTGTGTATATTTTATTATCATCTATGTACTTGTACAAATGTGTGTTCCACTGTGGGTGTGTGCGGGAGAGCGAGACAGAGAGAGATTGCGAGCATGGCTGAATCATGGCGTAGGCTGTGAAATGCATCACCCGCCAGGCTTGTGAATAACAAGCGGGCATAATGCCACCGTTGTTTCTCATTTTGCTCATTCTCAGTTGTTCTGTGTTCCTGTCCTCGCATTGCAGCCTTTCACAGATCTGTGACCAGTTTCCCTAGTCTACGTGACGGCAAATGAAAGCAAAAACATCACACAGAATACTCCCAGGTGTTAATTACGCACCTTCGGCCACGCAAAAGTGGCATTACGGTCAAATTGTGTCCCACAAACGCCCCCCCAAATTTAGTATTTTTGCGTCTAAACCATGCTATAGATTTATTTTCCTTTATAAATAAATATTACATGCTAATTTGTTGATTGGTAGAGGGAGTCGTTCAACCAAGAGGTTTAATTAATGTGTTTGAAATTACTCTTCAGTAATGTACCAACACCTTCTGCCCAAACCCATTCAGAAATATGCTTCTGTAGAAACAAGCATCGCCAATTCACAAAATAAAATGACCAATTTAAAACAAAAAAACAAACAATGCTGAACTGCAGAGATATAAATATCTATAAACCTTTGTTTAATTGGTTAAAAGATTCTCCCTTGCTGTACAGATTTACTCATTAATCGTGGATAATCAGCAGCTGTCGCAGGTACTTAGTAATAGATTACAGGGCTTGACCAGAGCATGGCGATTACAACTGGACATTTGACTTGTTCCGCATGTTCATGCTGTAAACTACGCATTAGCCTACAATACAAAGACAGTGTCTGCATTAAGAGCTTATGTACAGACCTGCCAATACATGGTAAAATACATGAGAGATTTTAGGGAGGGTTTTTGTGCGTGTGTTACTACAGGAGATGTCAATCCCTTGACTGATTGATTTTTCCAAGGATCTTCGCATGCAGTAAATATCCCCACTTTTTCCACACTGTTCCATTTTGCCGAGTACCTGTCAGTCAGCGTTACCATTTACAGCATTAGACTAAAATAAAATCAATAAACGCATAGTGGCGCAGAACTAGGTTAACGGCTGATCATTTCATTGTGATTACTGCAAGAGATCAGTAAATACTAAATATTCTGTCTTAAATTAGATGTACACAATACACCTAAAAGATTAACAGCCAGAGTGCTGCTCAAAACAACATAAAAGTCCATTAAAAAAGTCTACCATTTTTCTGATTATGAAAATAAAGAAAAATAATACTGACAATTGATATAGGCCTATATAAAGTCACATTACTGCTTATGTTCAGTTGCAAACCTTCTGGTCATGCCTGGCCATGCTGCAGAGCATCTAGTAACATGTAACGATGCCAGCCCTACAAAAACCTTCCGAGACAAGACTGGATTAGGTCTATGAAGCGCATCGTTAAAGAAAGACAAGTCGTAGAACAGCAGAAGTCTAAATTTTTTAGCTCAGGAGTGCGACTGCAGCCATGGATTGCAAGATGAGACACCTGGAGGAGCGACGACCTCAACGGTGACCACTGAATCAATCATTGATACTCAAAGGGTGCAACTCAGCTTCAGCAGGTGCATCAGATAAACGGCCACGCACTTGGATTAATTGAATATGCGCTTGGCCCTTTGAGCAATGTCATTGGAAACCCAAACACAATGCAACCTTTTCTGCATCACAACGCCCATGTGGAATTTTTTTCCCCCCAATAGACCAATGTGTTCAGTGCCATCTAGAGATGGCTGACGGCTGACAGTTGTTCCTAATGAAAGTCACACGGAAATTTAATAAAACAGCACTCTTTTAAAGATCCAAGTGTTATGCCTAATCTATTCATGGCAATGTATACCAAGCCAACAACCCATGAATGTTACAACACTCTCTCATTGCAGAGCCTTTGAAATCCTTAATGAACTGGAATCCATCCTCTCATGTATTATTAAATTAAAATCAGCTCAGAACAGTTTGTAACAAAGCTTATGAGATGAAACCTATAAAACCATTTTATCATTCCCCGTGGATGGAATTTTTTAAAATTTAGCCTATCTGATTTCAGTTTTCAGCTATGGGTTAGAAGTCGTCCCATTAGAGGGTCCGTGATCTTTGGTATTGCGTATTTCACATGTCATGCAGCCCCAAAGAAAAATCTAGTTTTTCGTCGGAGGCAGTAATCTGGACAATCAGCAACAGTTAACAACGAAGTAGATTAGAACAACGCGAAACTAAACACTATTAACCAACATTCATTTCACTACAGTAGTACTCGTGTATTTCACATTATTTATTCAGCTGCTAATTAACATTTAATATGATTACCTCGTTTCTAATATCCTAATAGTAAGTTAGACAGATTTGCGCTGAAAGAAATATTCATTATTTTAACATCAATTTAAAAATGGGGGAAAAGTGAATATTTTTCAAGCTTATTTAAAGACAAAAAATCCCCATACTTCCACGTTTTAATGACCCCTCTCGTTTATAAAGTATTTTTTTGCGACATTTATTTTGATCGCTAAATAAAACTAAAATAGAACACAGATGTTGGACTTGACATACTGCCGCCTGTTTTGCTTATATATTTTTTCCACACATCATATGCATGTACATTAAGACAGAAGCTGCAAAAGCTAGATAACAAACTAGCCTACTAACCACAGCGCGCACCAAAACAGACGATACTCTCTGACAAACGTCAAATAAAATTGCTACTCTTTAGATAGCTAAAAATGCAAGCGAACGGTAAATGAAATACCATTAACGCTAGCTAACTAGCGAATTGAACATGATACTACCAGTAATATAAACTTATTATTGCTTGACATGTTCGTGATGGTGTACTGAGTGCAGTGCTTGGTGAACTATAAAATACACTAGATTAGCAAATACTTGCTGGCCACACCGCTCTGCAAGACCGTACCGATATGCAGCTAGCAAACAGACGGTGAACATTGAAAGACTGCATCTTATTGGTTAGCTAGCTATTTTTAATCCATACCTGATTCGTTTTTAATGCCTGGATCTGAGTGCTCCATATCATAGCGGTTCAAAATAAAAACCATTGCACTACCAGCATGTCATCTCTCAAGATTCCCATTGAACATTTGATCATTTCCTAGCTCTTCATTTTAAATTTTCATTGAAAATGTAGCACAACCGTAGCAGCCTGCACCATGTAGTGACATTTTGTCAGATCAAGGAAACGCGTCCCATTCGCCAGCACAATAGCACGTGACCACGCCGCGACTACTGAACACCAACTATGAGCGCGCGCGAAATTACGCGGTCGAGCGAAGTTTCTGCCCTCGATTTAATTGTATTTCGTTTTTTCGTTCGGTTGAACTGCCGAATATGATTTTAATACTGATAATTTTTATTTTATAAGATATTTTACCGTTCCAGTAAAAATATCCTGTCTATTGCACAGCTATAAATGGTAAAAAACACATAAAATGTTCTGTAGAGTCTGTTGAGTGTCAGGTCTCCGTGGCTGACATGGGACGTGGCATAGAGTCAAAAAGGCTCTGGAACTGTTCTACAAGAATTTAGAAAGTGCTACAGTTTCTACTTGGTGTTGACAGAAATCTATATCATGTGTGCTTCTATAGGAAAGTTACACCAACACTGTGGACTTGATGTCTGATAACATTAGCTCTCGGTGTTAACAAATCACTGAATACATCTTGATTTCAAGTTGAATGAGCAAAACCAAGGTCCGAAGCTATAACAGGATAACGTTCACCACGTTCTTACTGTGTAACTGCCTTGCGAATGTAAAAGAAAAACAACCCTGCACATAGCAATGTACTTTCATAACTCTGATGTATATTGGTTTCATATGTTTTTATAATTAAAATGTACAACTGGAGAGGTTAAGAAACTATTTTTAATAGCGTGCTTCACACCTACAGAACAAATTAGCGTTTGACCCGTTAAAGATGCAGTTATTGATTTACTATGCAACTAAAGAAAGTAAATTATTTGAATATGTGTTTTATGGAAATTATATCTTTGTAATATTATGTATTATGGAAATCTAATCTATTTTAACGATATCCTCAAAACAAAAACTTTGATTATATTATATTATATTGACAACGGTTGCTGTAGATATGCAATTTGATTTTTTGTGATCTAGTAATGTCAACTCTAAAACGTTCGTTCTAATTCTATGTTGGGATTATATTTTCCCAAGATATTTGTGTATCCGTACCTTGCAATAAACGTTTAGTCTAGTCTTTGTGTATCTGTACACTGTGAATGTAAACAGATACACAAAGATTTTCTAGTCGAAAAAAATAAAAGGACTGGCAGCAGAGTTGCTTGTATAAGGGTGTTTATTAATTATTGCTGTTTTTAAATATGAAAACTGTAAATTATTCGTAATTTCACATAGATTTTCTTCTTTAAACAAAGCCCGGAAAGGCTATTTAAAATGATGGTGTGTTTTCCATTTAATATTTTAGAAGGCTACTTTTTATTTTATTTTATTTATTTGTTTACTGTGGTAAAGTATTAGAATCCTTTCAGTCTTCAAGTGCTTTTGTTTTTTGTTTTTATTTTGGGATGATGCGTTCAGTTGCAATGTGCAGGTCATGAACTCCAAACAGCACATTGGACCAAAACGAGTGATGGCTCTCTCTGTAAACAAGCGGGAGAATTGTGCTTGCAGCGCAGCAGAACACAGTGAACCATTCTACTATGGCACAGATAAGGGCCTTACGAAGAGACAGCAGGGCTATAAGAACTCTGCAAGGTCTGTGGCCTAAGCAGAATCCTAATGATTTCTGTTATCTGATAGCTGTATTTAAAAAAATAAACCCACTCAAATCAGAGCTTCATAAAACACTGGTCCCATTGCTGTTATCTCCTTTTAATCTAGTCTATGTTTGCCAACACAAATAAATACGTTTCCAGTTGGCCTATATTTTCTGCTTACGTTGGCTTTTGATTTCCAGGTAAGAGTGCTCACCTTGGAAAATCTGACACCCTCCTGAAATCTTACATTTATTAGGTAGCCCTACCGGCTCAGCTACTATAATGAGACACTATTCCACTCCCACTTCTGTTTTCATACTACTGTGTGAAATCTAATGCTACTCTGTTTTTGTGCATATCTAAATATTCTTGTTGGGTCAAATGTATAATGCGATGGGGACGCACTGGGATTCTCTTGTTAAGAGCAGCTTATAAATAAGTCATTTGTACATTAATTTACCGTATTCTTGTTGTATACTGCAGTTTGGCTCTTTATATTGGTTTCTGCATTAATCTTTTAGAATTGGATATCTTTGAATTAATAATAATACACTTCAGTTGATGTAGACCCATCTCTACATCATCAAACATCAAAAATATTTTACACAAGTATATGTGAAGAATGCTAAATGCATAGATTTAGTCATATATTTTGTTAGAGCAAACAACTTCAACAAATGACATCTGGACACCAGATAAATTGTTACAAATTCCTCTAATTTTCAAAATTACAACACAAAAAGATAATGTATACTGTCACTCTTGGACTTCTGGACACCAGTGACCTACAGGAATAAACATTGATTGCAGTGTGTGCGACTGTCATATTCATTAAGGGCTGTTATGCTAAAAGTACCTCCAAATTATAGCACAGCTTAGTTTCCTGAATACCAAATAGCAATTGAGAGTGAATTAGAGGCTACAGTTTCTGATTTCCCAGTTCAAAAACCCTAAGGGGCCTGGTGTTTCCTTGAGTAGCAACAAGGTACACACCAATTACAACCATGTGCACAGAGAGCGACCTGCCTGCCACCCACAAGCCTGTACAATGCTGCTTTCACTAACTCTAACCGCCATCCTAGTTGCAGCGGGGCTATAAATAATTGGAAGTTATTTATGTTCGTTTGCATGTGTATGCCATTAGAATCTACTTAATGACTTTTGACAGATTTCAGCACGCACATTGAACAAGACACGGAAACATTCATTATCATGCATTTAATAATGAGGGTCTAGTTTTCTGACCTTATATGGAATCTGTAGATTAACAGTAATTATTTTAACATTGACAACTACGATTAAGGATAAATAAATTTTTAAATCAAAATGAAAAAGATAATTGTATGTTGCCGCTTGTAATTGTGGTCTGGATAAATAAATAGCATTTATTTTACTTCACTTTAATAGTTTTAAATGAATACAAATGGTGTTCATGTTTCTGGAATAAAAAACTTCGATGTTGAACATAAATTTAACACATTTATTTATATCCCATGGCATTGTAAATGGTAATTAGAGTGTGACATTAGAGTATTAATTAATACTAATAAGGTATTAATATAAATAATTTACACTTAAAGTTACCTTAAATCATCTTCTTACAGTGGACCTAACACAAGAAAATCTTTTTTTTAATTTAAATGAAAACATATAGTTACTTCAGCTTTCTTTTTCAGACAAGTGTTCTTTGGCAATGTCTTTTATTGATTAACAAGATACCAAAATAAGGCATAGAAGTAAAAAAAAAAGTACAAAAGTCCCTCAGTGAGCAATGAAACCATATGGATGGCCATTTAATTTGATTCATATACCTGCTCAGTAAAATTACTGGCAAACGGGACTGTTGGATTTATTTATTTTTACATACGCTAATGAGGGGTGAATAACGTAAACCTTAACATTATCTTTCGGCTTTTAAAAATAATACTTTCACCCTCTACAAAATGGCCTACTTCCTGCCTGAGTATATCATACTTTAGCTTAGTACACAAATGTCAAATGGGTATTCTAACAACACGGTGTTCACAATTAACTTTATCGGAGTTCATCCTTTTGTGTATTGTGGTGAATACGTCCATTTTTATTTTTAGACATGGGAACCTGAAAAGGATGCTGGCTTTTTAAAATATGTGTGTTGAATATGTTTTAATGTTTGGTGAAGTGGTTTCGAGAGAATAGCATAGAATTTTTATTGCCATCTAGTGGCGTTTTCAGATTAGTGTTTTTAGCATGTAGTTCATCCATTACGGATTGACATCACCGTACTGTAATTCATTATTAATTGCAAGATTCATCCGATTAATAGACTGGACGATGTGGAACAACATTTCGATTATAGTATCCGTTAGAGGCAAACCAGTTTTAATTAATCTTCGCATTCTGTTTCAGTAAATCTAAACATTCACTTTGAATAGGTCCAGTTGTGCACACATTTACATATTTCAAACACATAAGAAAAAAAATAACTTAAATAAATAAACTTTTAAAATAAATAATGTAAGATGATGTAATAATATTTAAGTTTACGAATTATGTAATATTTTGAGTATGTAACTTTAAGATGTTTCATATGTATAAATATGTAAAAATAATATATTTAATATTATATATATATAAAGATTAAATTGTTGTTATATATATATATATATATATATATATATATATAACAACAATTTAATCTTTATATATATTATATACGATTGATCATTTTTATGTAGAATACTTTTGTAGATAATATTTAATATTATACATTATCGCTATCTGTTATGTATTTTGTCTAGAACTAGAATTTTTTTTGAATCACTTTCAGACACATATTAAGTTTCTATCGAAATACGTCATATATGAAATTCTGAGTAATGCTGAAATGCGTAATAAAATAATATCTTCCTAATCCTATGAAAAATATATGAAAAATATTATACAACTGGAACTCATAATTATTTCCCAACACTGGAAGATAATGTTATCCCATATTTAACATTTTTATTGCGTCTTTTTTCGATGCACTGTCGAAATAATAAGACTTCGAATTTCGACTTTGATTTTGCGAACACAATTGAATACTCATGCAGCCTGTCAAAACAGCATACTGTCCATTTAATTCCAACTTTTTACTGCCATACCTAAGGAAAACGGCTGAACACCATTTTTCGTTTTTTTGTGGCTTTAGTGCGCCTGAAAAAAGGCATAAGATGCGTGAGCCTTAACCACCCTTTTCTCGAGAACATAAAAATAATTACACTTTCAAACCACAATTTTCATTTAGGTAAATAATATGAAACAGCACTGGTAATTTTCCTCAGATATATTTACGTCAGAATTTTATATGTGAAAACTATTAAAATGTCTCCGTGTGCTCGTTTCGAAATCGGTCTTAATTCTCACTTGAAAACAATATATATGTGAATTCATAAAATAGTTTTCATTATAACATTTATCAATGAACTATTTATCATTCATTATGTAGGCCTGATGTCCGCATTATTTTTCTGTATCTCTGTTAATAAAATTACGCTCCAAGAAAGACCAATGGTTTGTCCATTTTTCAAACTCATATTTAAAATATGTTAGGCGACATAAAACACTTTTCCAAACTAGGTAATGAAGTGTATATACTGTTGTTTTTATCGTCTGATTTTCTGATATTTTTTCAGAAATTTACCCAGTGAATGCAAGGTAACCATTTGATATGTGTTTTGCATTTAATTTTATAAAGAGTAAGTTTTTCTGAATATTAAAAGTGATTAATAATGTATAAAATAAAGTACATTGAAATAGTTCCATTTCGTCGCCCCTTTGCTTTCGTATATATATATATATATGTATATATATGTATGTAA
>JAOVYW010004784.1:0-11845 GCA_025775045.1 Hiodon tergisus | reverse complement strand
TAGAGAATAGCAATAGGAATAGAAAAAGTATTTACTTTAAATACTTTACAAGCATTTATCCGAGATTAATCACTCAACTTTTAAAAACGCATTTTAATAGCTATTTAGCAAACGTACTTTTTTTTTTTAAGGCTAATATTCCAAAATTCACAAAAAGTAGTGATGTAACGTCTTCATAATTTAGAGAATAGCAATAGGAATAGAAAAAGTATTTACTTTAAATACTTTACAAGCATTTATCCGAGATTAATCACTCAATTTTTAAAAACGCATTTTAATAGCTATAAACGAGTTATAACAGGTCGCTCGGTTGACAGAAAGGCTTTCGCTTTAACTTAATCTCGTTATGAGAATTCCCTCAGAGCATCACTGGTAGGCTACTAATTCTCCGTATATTCGACTAATTAGTAGAAGCTGGAGAAGTAATTTAACTCGTGTGTGGAGAAAAGGCTATTCTCATTAAAAGGTTTGTTGGAGGCGGGTCCTTTATCATTACTTCCTTAAAGGATCCTTGCGCGGCTGGAGAAAGGCGGGGTGGGTTTGCCCCTACTAAAACAGACGCCAGTATCTGTGACTGAAAAATCTACCGGCTTGGGTGACTGCTGCTCACTGTGGGAAAATCACGTTGTCAAGGCCATCGGTGAACTGCTGCCCGTCTGAAAGCCGAATAAACTTAGTAAAAGGGACCTTGTGAATGCGCCCTTACTTTTTATGTGTATACATTTTCGTTTCAGAATTAAACAGAACATCTACTACAAAAAACAACGACTAGGAAATCAAAGCACTTCAAAGCTCAGAGAATAAACAAGTAGAGAGCCAGAATTTGAAGGAGATGATGAAGGAATTATCAATTGTCACCAAGAATATTGTTCTTCTTTTTCTCCTGATGGTGACTGCTTCGGCGTCCAAGTTGAATGTACCGCGACTGCGTCTTTCATACAAAGGTAGTTTTCTAATTTATACGTTTTTGTTTAATCGTTTATTGTTGAAGAAACTATAGACGTGTGTTAATTATAGAAAACAAGTAATGGATTCCATACATGGATTCCATACTTAGAAATATCACTGTAAAAAATTCATTTGGATTTTACATCTATATCTGGCTGTGTTTTCAAACAAAATCTAATTATGATGACTAACCTGATATTTTTTTCCGGAATAATTATAAAATCTTGTCATTCAGCAGTTTACTCAAATACAAAAACATATCAAAGAGACTTGTTGTTTAAGTATTAGAAGTGAAACATGGTTTACGTTTTGTTTTTACTGAACTTCCAGTGCCAAATCACAAGAAACTAAAAGCGAAAATTCTGTTAATTGGGGTATTGTCATCAAACATAGGTAGTCAGTGTTAAGGCAACACGTTGCTTGGGCATTATATTTTCAGCGCGTGCCAAAACCCCAGTCGGCGTTAGCGTGGAGCATTACACCCAGCAGTTCTGGTTTTGAATGGAATACGCGAGCCTTTTACGTGTCCTCTCCTCTGCTGTTTCACTGATGCTTTACCAATGTATGCAGATTTCAACGTTTTAATGCAGATCATTCATAAAAGGGTCTAAATATTCATAATTTATCTAATGCATGTAGAATTCTTCCGAAATAAAATAAAGCCCCGTTTAAATAGAGCTATAACTAATTAACTAATAAAGGACATGTTTTTTTTGTTTTTGTTTTTGTTTGTTGTTGGTTTGTTACTATTGTTACTGGTTTTGTTAACTATTGCGGTGGTCGTTGTTCTTATCACTGCTACTACTGTGCGTTAACAAATAACACAATTTTATTGTAACACATTATATCATTACAACTTAACTACATATTTTATTGCAGGATCATTTTAAAGATGTGTGTGTGTGGGTTTTTTGCAGCTACAGTACAACTGTATCCTAGCTTTGTCAAAAAGGGATTAATTTAACAGCAGAAATCATGTGTTCTTGATTCCCCAACAGTAAGGGCTTTGTAAAAACACACAAAAAAAAAAAACACAAAATGTAGTTTATATTTACACCCTTTACGAATTAAACAAATCATTGGTCACCAACATTTCCAACAGTATATTTTTAGTTGTTGCGGCAATAATAAGGCTATCAGTTGTATTTTCATTAAATTGGAACTACAACAAACAGTTACTTGAGGCTTATATGTATATCAGAATCACAGGCTTATTTAGCTCATATAATAAAGTGAGATTATCACTTAAAACAGATCAGTTGAAATGTACCAAGGGCTCTTTTCATGCTCCCACTATTTAGACAGAACCTCCATTTTTTCCCAATGACGCGTAAAATCATTCGATTAACTGCATAGTTCTTATTTCTGCTTGTGTAGCAGGTATCTACCTATGAAGTTTTTGCATCATTTTAATCTCAGTTTTATTCTCATTTTTAAAACTTTGAGGTGCACACAGGGTTTGTAGATAGGAAGTTGTTGGGTATGTATTGGTTGTACAGTGAGTGGTGAAATGCATTAACGTCAGTGTTTCTGAAGCTGAACATTGAACCGTGTCCTTTCCCCTCTGGGTGTTCTGGCATGTTCTCCCCTCTGTGGTTGGGCTCACTGCAATTCGCAACACATTTATCCCATTCCTGGGACAGCCGTTAAGTTTTATTGAGCTGGGGGGGGGGTACAAACTGTACTGCCACTTTGATAGCTTTAACTGTTAACCCAGAGTGCCAACCACTACGCTCAAAGCTGTTGCCACTGCATAGAAAAAACTCAGAATCATGCATTATTGTTGTATTGTTAAAAAGTAACTGTAAGACTAATGTGACAGAGGCATGGCTGCGGAGAGAAGCAGACTGGGGACATTTATAAGGACAAAAGGACAAAAAAGATACAAGGACACACAAGGACAAAAGATACCTTGTTAATATCGTTGAGGCTTAAAATCTTGTATCGTGGTGTGTAGGATCTCGTATAATTTACTAGCGACAGCCTGAAAGGAGGCTTAAGCTCCGAGGTTTGAAAGCCCTTAAAACTGGAGAGGGGAATTATTCGTTCCTAACCTTAACAGATCTGTAATTATTTGTAACCAAAGTTAAGAGGGATTCTCTTACCTTAGCAAGTTTTGTTTTGATTGTGCATATATTTAAAGATCCTAGCAAATAAATGCCAAGTTTAAAGCATTTTGGACTTAAATTTCATTGGGGTGGTTTTAATTTACATTTCCTCCCCAAATGACTTTTTTTTAGGGCTAAAAAGCTTCTTCAGAAACAAACAACCTTAATTATCCAAACTAATCAATTAGTGAAGGGCAAGTAATGAAAACAGTAAAACAGCGAAACAGCGAAACAGCGAAACAGCGAAACAGCGGAAGCCTCAGATAAGCAGGCTGATTGGGTCAGAAATAAGTTCCTTTAACCCTGGTTAAACTGAGCGACAGCCTGTCATCCCTTGTCCCACTTAATCATTACATAGATTATTATCCTTTTTCCAATTTAACAGCATGTCACAGTGAGAATGGATGGTCCGTGTGGGAGGTAGCCCTGTTTGGAATGGGAAGTGGGAAAGGGCTCTTAAAATCCTCGCGGCGGGCTTGTAAAGTGTGCTGTCTGGGCCCCATGGGGTCACAGAGAGTCCTGCGTTTTGTTTTGGATGCACGGTGCATGCATTGGTGTGTTCGTCTGCAATACCTGTGCTGCAAGAACGACGGCAGGAGCTTATTGGTCACTGCCTCCAGAAGCCCCCGCACAGCTGGGTGGATGCCGCTCATGTCTTCTTCAGCTTCTTTACTTCAAGCTGGATTTTATGGGGAAATGTGTTTGTATTCCTCATAGCAAAGTGGAGAAAGTGTTTGTTTTAGTGGATATCAATTTATTAATGAGTTTGTTTTTACTGTGTCGTCCAGATGTTTCCAGCATAGAAGTAACAGATTATTATGACATGTAGGAAAGTGCGATGAGGCCTCTGTGTTCTGTGTTTCTTTAAATTAGCTTTAAATGCTTGCAGGCGTTTGGAAGAATTATAGAAAAGGAGGGGGAAAAAACATTTTAAAAGGGAAACCAAATGAGTGCAATGAAAGAGCCTTGCATATAGAAGGGGGCCCTGTGTGACAGACAGATTGATGTAGCAAGTGTATTCAGATAAGAGGACATTTGACAGTTGTTTGTCTCTGGAATGCTCTCAAATGTATTCACAGAGAATGCTAACAGACCATATGGTCTTTGACTAACTGTTTTCTCATGACCATAATAACATGTAGTTATTCCACAGGCTGTTATGTTGCTTCCCCTCATCTGAGTTTTTAAAATATGAACCTCACAACTCAGTTTGTGGTACAGCAAGTTCACAACAGCCAATAACATTGGTCATATTTAGTGCATACAGTAACACTGACCACTGGAGGCATGTGGCAGGCAGAACACATGTCACATTACTACAGGGAGTGGTTCTGGATGTTGTAACGCTATGCACACACCAAAAAGTAAAACAACTTTAATCTATTTTAATAAAGATGTTGATTTATTTCACACTGAAGTGATCCTTCTCACACATGTCCCACTGCAGATCAGAACATAGAAAGCCCGAGGTTGATATCAGTCCTGCTGGAATAGTCTGATACGATGCAATCTGTACAGGTGACCATCTGTCCTCTGCCTCGCCAGAGTCCAGATCGGCTGTGGTCCCACCTCCCCCAGTCCTCCCCATTAAGAACAGGTTTTTAGGTTAACTGGTGGTGCAGAGGTTGGTCAACACTGACCGGAGGGTGAAAGAACAATGCAATATTGTGCTAATTTCCTCTGGGAGTGGCTGTTTATTGAAAAGCATGTGTGCGTCCAATTAGGTAATACGTCCAGGCAATGAACCCTTGTTCTTATGGGTGCCACATCTGGTAGTAGTCTGTGTTTTTGACCATGGTGGCCACGCTTCTTTATCTGCAGAAGTGCATTTAGACAACTTTTCACCTTGTGAGGTTGCATCAGTGTACAAATCAAGGGTGGGGCAGAGCAGCTACTGTCATAATTATTAATGAAACACAGGGCTGTAGTTCTCATGTACTGTCAAATCTGCTTCATTCCTAATGCCATAGTGTGTTGAGTTATTGCAACTTATCTCTTAAGGGGATCGATCTTCTGTCAACTTTTCTAACGCTTCAGCTGTGCTGTAAGATAAATGAAAACAAATTAACATTGAAAAGCATGAAAGTCTTTGGTAGGTCTGAGTGTATAAAAGGGATAGACAGAAAGGGGCTTCATAGTGGGGTTCTTATGTTGAAATGTTACCAAATGGGTCAAATAAGCCCCTATTCAGCAGCTTAAGTGACACCAAGCATCTGTCATTTAGATTAGCCTGTCACCGAGATTAGTTTTCCCTCGTCAGGGTGATGGTGCCACAGCTTGTCTACCAGTGATAGTGATATGCCCCATATCTTTTTTTGTGTGTGCGTGTGTGTGTGTGTGCGTGCGTGCGTGTGTGTGTGCGTGTGTGCATGTGTGTGCGTGTGCATGTGTGTGTGAGTGTGGTTGTGTTTTGTTATCAGTTCTCAGTTCTGCGTTACTACAGCATCTTAAAGAAACCTTGAAAATAAATTTAATTTGACAAGCCACTCCAGAATAAACCTCATTGGCCAATGGATTTGTCAATGTGCATAACAAATGGTTTAAGAGGCTCCAGTCCAAAGGGGTTAAACATTTATAAAACTATTTGTCTGAACTTCTCTCTCCCCCATCCCCAAACAACCCCAGAGCCCCCACAGCTGCAAAGTGTAAAAGGTTTCTTTTGATAAGTATAATCACAAATGTGCTCAAAACATGATGGATGTAAAGGTTTTAAAGTTCATACTAATTTGCATAGCTTCTTCATAAATTTCTCTCCCTTCTTTCAACTCTGTGTAAACAGCTTGGACGTGCTGTATATTTTAGTATAGAGAGTGTATTTTCTGTTGATGGGTCATAAAAAAAGCGTCCTGGTTAAAAAAAGACGGCTATTTATTTTACGATTTGAAAACTTATACCTAGAACAATTCCTCTCCCTAAAGCTGCTATATTAAACAGAGGGATTTGTATATTTTCTGACTGCTGCTCCAGTTGCCCTTGCTGCTTGTCAATGGTTAGCGTGATGAGGGATTTTGTTACTACGGCCACAGTTTCAAACACTATCCTATAGACAGAATTGTCCATTCTCTGGCCACAGATAATGCTTTCAAGTTTTGGTTACTCTGATTTGGTGCATGTTGTAATGCTTATATTCTAAATTGATAAATTTGTCTAGTAGGGACATTTCATTTGATTTATTTTTAAGGCTTTCGTGTGCCTTTTTTTGTGTTTCTGCGATGGTGTCTCTCTGGTATTAGAGACTATGTCTGTCTATGTTTGTTTTGTCTCCTAATATTTTTGACTGCAAGAGGTTGTGTTTCTGGATGGTTGGGCCCATGTTGGTTGAAGAGAGATGGATGCATTTGGGCTTGCTGGGGGGTTGAAATAACGTAAAGGATGATGGGAATCCCTTCTCAGTGTTTTCACAAGGCAAAGCGACAACAGTGTGTTCCCGTCATTGTGATGTACGCCATTGTGAACAATTGCCCCCGCTGCAAGCCAAACCAGCTCAGCAATCAATTAGTTCCATCCTCGAGAAGAAGTGTATCGAGCAATAGCGTCCTCAAAGCGTGATATATTAATTTAAGAGGAAGCAGGCAACACACGCCAAATCACACTCAAATGCAGACATGCACACATTTAACCCTTAGTACGTATGCTATAACGTGCGTGTAAATACAGTATACGCAGAGACTCTTATTGTACACGCTCATATAGGCACGCTCATAAAGAAAATCTCTCTCACTTACGGACAGACACACACGCATGCACATAAACCTGTGAGTAGTGCCATAAATACACAACACTCTTCCTGGTTCTGTATTACATCTTATAAGTCTTCAAGTCTTGAGGCCTATAGTCGTAGGCACACTCGAGGGCCATTAATTAGGGAAGTTCTTTTAGACAGGGAGCTGCCACTGAATGAGGAAACCAGCTGGCACATGGAGAACTTCGGTGTTTACAAGGACTATTTTTTAATTAAGAGGAGAGGAAGGGAGGGCCTTTCTAACCAGGGAGACGGAGCCAAGTTGTGCTTGCTAGGTTGTTGCTGGGGCCTTCAGGCAGAAGCCTGGTTTTGGTTTATAATGGAAAAACGATCTGACCGTTTGGCTGTATCAGGGTTGGTTACCTATCGCATATCCCAAAGCCTCTGCTCCCACTTTTACACATTTGACACACATTCTCATTTGAAACCAAATCCCAGTAACTGCAGAAGATTAGGCAAACTTAATTAATACATAAGCTATGGCTTTGCTGAGATAGGGGTAAACAATGTAAACTTTTAGACATTCCCGTCTTAATGATTGGATTGAAAGAGCAGTATGATGCAGAACTGGCTTCAACAGTTGCTGTTTTTAATCTCCCCTCTCTGAAAGGAAATGTGGTTAGAAGGGTTAGGGGGGAGGTCTATGTTAATTCAGACTCAAATCTCAGCCAGGCGATAAAAAGGAAGTCCCTCCCTGTGTTTTACTGATTGCCCTTGACAATGGCCTAGTGGAGGTTTTTTTAGACCCTGAGCTGTAGCAATCAAGGCTCTGTCAGAGCCTTGAATCCTCGTTCTCAGCAAGAGAGGTGGAAAAGCCTCTCCATGAGCTGATACCTACAGTCCGCCTGTGTTCAGCGGTGCTTTGTGTGCCGCTCTTGAAGAATTTTGTGTGTCATTCCCTCAGAGAACTTCTGTCCAAAGTGATGACGGCACTGTCAGTGATGTTAAATCTTAAATCTACAAGCTAGATCTCTGAGCGCCCACATGACCGCAGTGCTAATTATTGTGGGGTGCAGGATGCTCCCGAGCCAAGCAAAACACCAGTACATTGTCCTTCACAAGCTCAGTTGCCCTGATCTTATAGCTAACTCTGTAAAAGTAGAACAAATAGGAAGACGTGATATATCCTTGTTTTGAAATTTATACCAAAAACAGTAATTAACAGATGGTAAAAATAACTTTGAGACAAACAAGTGCCCTGTACAGGAAGGATCTCAAATTAAATTCTAAGTGGATTCCGAACAAGGCAGGGAATCCTAAGGATATTTGTGATTGGGCCGGAGGTGACTGCAAACACTGCACATGAGCAGGAACCGGAAACCCTTCCAGCGGCACGCACGCACATGTCCCGGGGGCAGGTGTTCACGTTGAATGGCATCAAGCCTTGCCAGCAAGCCCCCCTCCCTCCCGCTGGCCGAAGCAAGGGGGGGCATTGGAAACCTCTGTCGGGATTCCTGGCATTCCTGGTACTCTGCAATAATAATATACAGTCTTCTTAACATGGGAGATTGTCCTGGGGTGTGGGTAACGAGTCGCGCGGGAGCCGGAGTTGGAGAGTGCTCCCAGGTCTGCCCGATATGTTAGCTGTGGCCTCGGGTCTAATTTGGTTCAGATGTGGCTAGCTGCACTCTGTAATCCCAGAATAACACTCCCCGCCTTCCCGAAAATTAGCATCAGGTTAGACGTACTTTTGGGGATGCAATCTGTAGCAGGTTTTCAGTTCAATGTTTGCTAAACTTTCTCCCTCAGGTTTGTACCACACAGGAAGAGGTGCTGAGAGTGGCTGAGTGAAGGAAGTGCTGTGAGTTTTTAAAGGGCTAGCAGTGGCATGTAGGGGGCGTTTTGGGATGAGGTACAGACTGACTGCAGTTGCATTGTGCCATACCACACAATAAGAAAATGACTGGGGCAAGATCATTTATAGCCCAAGGAAAGATAGCTTCCTGAAAGCGATACAGTAAAGAAAATGATACAAATTTCGAGTGCAAGGTCAAAAAATGAGTCGAGACAATTACAGACAAAACTTGAAAAATTTACATCAATTCTATAATCTATATAAATATACTCGGTGCTTAAATTCTAAATTCTTAAATTCTTAAAGCTAAAAAAGTTTTTTTTTCCCCCAGAGCCCAAAGAAAATCTCTACACCCACAGCTTGTTTTATACTTAGACCAGTCACAACTTTTGTAAGGCAAGATTTGAGCTCTGCTCTGAATTTAATCCCTGAATATACTGGTAAATGTGATCACTTTACTGAAGCCCAGAAACTCTGAATCTTGACATTGGAGAAAATAAGTTGGGGAAACATAAGAAGTTGTGGTTGAATTAATAGGTGACCACAGGGGATTATGGTACTGTTTATCCCGTGCCACTTCTGAGCTGTAACAGATAGATGTGGGGTGCAGGCTTGTTAACGTCATTTGGCAAGGAGTCCACGGTTGAAAGCTAAATAGTTGGATAGTGTGTCCCCCATGCTCAACAGGCGCTAGCTTTAAAGGTCTCATTTGACAGGGCCTGTCTTCACCAAGAGTTTTAAACTCAAATCACTTTTTGAGTTTCAGTATTTTACTACACATGTGTGGGGATTATTCTGATAATAAAGCATTTCTCTCTGTCACTGTGTCTCTGTATCAGTGCTGTGTTTCAAAAACGTATGATGCCTTCTTTGGCCCACGAGAAGGATCCATGAGTTTATGTGTGTCCCTCTGTGGATGAGTAAGAATAGTGTTTGTGTACATAAGCTGGTCTTATATGGTGTTTTTGGTTTCTGTTCCCACTATTAGATGCTGTTTGTGGTTGGGTGTGGTGAGCGAGATCAGTTGTGCATACTCCTAATCGTGATAAATCATGTTTGTTTGTAATTTTGTCTGCCTGAAGCTCATGTGTGTTTTAGGACACATAAGAGGGTAGTTTTGCATTATATGAGTGTATGGAAAGGATGCGTTTTTTAAGTGCGCTTCTGACAATAAAAGCGTGTATGTGTTGTGAGGCCAACCCCTGCGCGTGGTACGCTAGGAATACAAAAGCCCCTGGGGCGGTCTGATACTGGACGGGTTGATGGGATGGGTAGAACCCCGTCCCTTGCTGATATCCTCCTGCTGAGTCAATATTATCCCTGAGCTCTGGTTTCAGTGCCAGGGAGGAGCTGAACGCAGAGCTGTGTGTGAGTGTATCAGCCAGCGGCAAGCCGTTAGCACTCAGAATACTGAAGGGGAGGCCCAGGGATGCTACAGCTAAATGTTTTCCAAATCAATTAAATGGACAAATGGACAGGCAAGGCAGGGAGGTGCTGACAAGGACCAGGGAAGACAGTGTTCCAGTCCTCTCTGAGAGTATGGCATTTAATCCTGTGGTCAAACCAGCTCATTTTACAAAAATCAAACATGAGCATTGCATTTGAGCATAGCTGTTTTTTGTTTGTAGGTATGGCACTGTTTAGTGCAAGTCTATTTGTTTAAAAAAGCTGCAATAGGGAATTCATGATGAAAAGACCACTTGACCTAGAGGCAGACATCAAGCTGTAATGTCTGCTGTTATTACGTTTGTCATTGGTTTAATTATGTGATGGTATCTACATACAAGATCCTAATCACTTATTGGTACTGGTTTCAGTTCCTATCTGTATGGTGAGAAAGCTGTCTGGCTGACCACATCCAGCTGAGCCTGTTTCTACAACTTTGTGGTTAACAAAAACTCCCACTCTCTCTCTCTCTCTCTCTCTCTCTCTCTCTCTCTCTCTCTCTCTCTCTCTTTGTCTCTCCAAGAGAAACTGGCTAAAGCAAAGTTTGACAGTCACTGAGCTTCCTACAAGACGTCAGAGAAATACAAGCTCCAGATGAGCTGACACACACACATACTCAAATCCTCATGGTGAGATAGGGAGCGAACATGTGTAACCAGAGCTAAGTGTCACAGTCACTGAACAGCGTACAAGGTGACAGACAGTAACAAGTTCCAGACCTGAGAGTTTCGCACCCTTCAAGTGAGGCCCTGTTTAGTTGGATTACAGATGGTGTGTACACATTTTTTAAGCTGAGTAAAAATGTGGCAAAAGTTTTGGGGTCAGATGACAAATTTCATAATTTTCAAAATTTCAGAGACAAAATTCATAATTTTTTTCTAAATCTGAAGTGTGACTGTTTGGGGATGGTCTTATCTGGGTTGAATGAGGGGGAAACTGACATGTATCAGTTTCTTTTTCTTCAGTTTTTTTGTGACGACAATTGTTTCAAGTAATTATGTTCATCATATACGTTTTTGAACTTGGGCATCGTTGATTTAAATTATTTTGCTAGGAACTGTATATGAGTTATTTTCCTTCCTCTGCGTCTTCTTCTTTTGGCAGAGACGCTGTAGAGATATGGCAAATACCCAGCTGCCAAATGCAAATTAAGGTGTGCCGGCTGGCACTTTTTTAATTTTTTGCCAAAATCCTAGTTTTGTAACAGCTTCAAATAATCGTTTTTATTTGGTAGTTTAATAGTCGGCTTTTTGTTTTGCAGAGTGAAAAATCTCTTGTTTAAGCCCTTATGAATGCTGTGGCTTAACTTGTACCTCCTTTTCATCTTTGTTATGTGCATATTTTATATCCCATTGTGATGTACGTGAGGGGAAAAACGGAGAAAAAATGTTGAATTGAAGGCAAGGAGGGCTCAGAGGGTGTCTCTCCACAAGTCTGTCATCTCTCTCCCGTGCCCTAACCGGCACCTCTGAAAGACATGCAGCGACCACGCCGACAGACGGACGCTGTCAGTCGTCGCTCTGTCCTGGGCCCCTGAAGAGAGGACAATTCCGCCTGTGTGTTCTGTAGCACCTTCCCCTCTGTCCCCATGGCAGCAGGCCCAAGGACCTGCAAGACTGGAGTCAGAACACTCATGCAGACTTATGTCTTTTGTCCATTTATGGATGGGTTATTAATCATCTAACACAATAACAGCTGAAAACCTCCTGCATTCAGATATTAAAGAGGACATATATATACAGTGCCTTGCAAAAGTATTCACCCCCCTTGGCTTTTTACCTATTTTGTTACATTACAGACTTTAGT
>JAOVYW010004781.1:0-12826 GCA_025775045.1 Hiodon tergisus | reverse complement strand
TCTGGAGCAGTGGAAACGTGTTCTGTGGAGTGACGAATCACGCTTCTCTATCTGGCAGTCTGATGGACGAGTCTGGGAGAACGAATTCCAGGAGAACGTTTCCTGCCTGTCTGCATTCATGTAGTCAGCTATTTGTGCCTGTCCCAGTCCAAGAAATGTCAAAGTCCCACTTATGACACTCCACAAGCCACCACCACCCTTTCACCAATTACTGTACAGTCCCACACGTGCGACAGTGACTATTAAATCCGTAAAGAAAAGCAGTTTCAAGGCCTGGGAATTTCCCTGCCAGGTGCTGGGATCCAGCTGGAATTCTGACCCAAAGGATCTGCATTACATCTTCAGTGTAATCAGTATTGTCTTCATACGTCAATGGTATGGCATCGTGGTTGGAAAGTAAAGGGTACCGACTGGCTCACCCAGTTAAAAGCAGAATATTAAGATGAACTGAAAGGAATCTCGACGTTCTCAATAACACATACTTGCATTTTATATTTAATGTGTCATAAACAGCAATACTGTTGTTATGCTTTCCTGATCCATTAACATGCATTGGAGTCCTGCAGTTGTCACCCTGTTGTCATCATCTTTGCCAGCATCGCCTCATGTAAATATTTGGGGGTTGCCAGTACCTGGGGAAGATCACGGTTACCCAATGACATGAGGAAGATGGTTGAGTACAGGGCAGCTTTCAATGTCACAGATCGATAAGGGAAGTGGAGGAGCGGCGATGAGGAAAGAGAGCATCTTTTGTTACCGTGTGACTTCCTTCACCACCATCATCCGAGAAACTTGTTTTCCACAGACAGGGAGGTGTTCAGCAGAGACCGGCAGAAGACTGGTCACAGTGCAATGTCTGCCCGAGACAAAGGAAGTGTGTAGGACGGGTTACTGCAGAATTATCACACTGAGGGGAAAAACAAATGGCTGTAAATTACAAATGAAAGTTACGAAGAAATCCGCAACAGCCTTTGCAAGTAGGTTGCACAAACTTCCCTCACTGAAGAATGTTTTAGAAAAGTATATCATAATGTTGTGTGCTGAGTTGAGTAAATGTTGTGACTATATATTAAAAATATTACTAAATGAACAAAGAGTACTGCCCTGTTAATGTTAATTTCTACTACTACATTAAATAAATAAAAACTCTAAGAGACTGTACTACAAACACACCAAATAAATGCCAATAGGATCCTCGACAGTGTCCAAAATGACCTCTGGTAAATAGGTATTCCTACTGTGGAACCCTCTGCTAAAAATCGGAAGAAAGTTTTTAGCATTTAAATGATCATTTTAGCTAGCTTTTATTAATTATCTCCTAGACTGTATCATCACCTCATTAATCACTAAGCTGTTGATATAATCTGATCTTTTTGTTCAGCTTCTTTTTTTGATACTCACTACTTCGTCACAGTCGCTTAGGCTGGGAGAAAAAAATTCAGTCTTTGACGACCCATTAATCGCATTTAATGAAATTGTATTTAATGGTGTTTTGAAGTATCTCATCTCTTCTACTTGTGAAAAGAAATACTATAAAATACAGATATGTGAGTGAGATTTGATCAGCTTTGATTTGACCCCAGCCTCCTTGGTGTTTTATTCCTGTTTTGCTGTATGTGAGAGGTAGTGTCTGCATATTTTCCTGGTCCCTTCATTTGGTGGTGTGGTGAAAAAAACCATGAAAGTTAGATTGGCCTCAGTGACAGGTCATTACAAAAAGGGCCCTGTCTTCCACCCATCCTATTTGTTATCCCCAGAATGCACTAGATCACAAAAAACAAACCCATTCCAATCCAAACAGCAGTACTTCATAAAGTTGCGGTTCTTCACTGCTAATCAATGGTGCTCTTCTTACAGAGTACAAAGCTAAATTGTACTGGCTTTGGGGGGGGGGGGGTTGTTTTGCTCGCCAACCGGTTCTTGAGCAAAACAAATAACTTTTTTTTTTTAAATGTGTTTCCCTAGCATGCAACTTGAGGCTGCAGCTCCAGTCTTCTTCTCTCCAGACCTGACTCCCAAGCGTGCCAGTGAGTTCAGTGACAGGCAGCCCAATGTAGGTCAGCAGGCGGGGCGAGTTAGCGATTAAAAACAGCTGTGCTGATGGAGGAGGCCTGCGATCCAGTGTGGAGATAGCGCATGATTGCAGGGAGCCTAACGCGTCCACTGTCCTCGATGCAGGTAAACCGACCAATGGCATCGGAGTCTTGGTCAGCATACAGGCAACACTCTTATTATGGTATGCCACACAGTCATGGAACGCAGTACGCCGTACTGGCTTTCAACCGCCGCGAGGGTATGAGACTTGAAACTTTTCCGTTTCTATACATGCAATTACCCTAACTCCTTGGTTTGGTTTAACTGTCTGTTTCATTATTTGTTCCAAGTTTATAGTCACTGTGTCGTATGTGACGTGCAGAACGTTTTCTGTTTGTATACATACCATGTGCCCGTTACTTCATGGTTTGGTGTTTCTGCTTAGCATGCAGCAGAAATACCATTCATCCCCAAACTTAAAGTTATCTCTCACAATCTTGTTACTTTACAGAGCCCATTAATCCCTATTTGCTTAATTCCACCAGTATTTGTTATTCAGGGTCAAGACATTCTACAAGGATGGACCAGTCTACTGGATGATTAGCAGAGCGTATCTTCTGAATCCTAACAGAACAACACCTCGCAAACTGTCTGGTTTGCCTTTCTTGCCCCCAATCCCCACTCAAACTTGGGGGTAATTACCTGTCTGTCTCCTCTTCTGGGCCTCCGTTCCTTGGAAGAGTCTGTCAGTGTCCAACACGAGAGGAATGCAAAATGCCCCAGCCCCCGCCGGCTGAGTGCAGCCCGACATGCTGCTGCTTGCACACTGGCATGGATATGCATGGAGAACCCACTCTCTTCGGCTACTGCTTACTGCAAGAAATCCATTTAGGGGAGGAGGTAGAGAGAGGAGCAACGACAGAGCTCTCCCATGGAGAGGAGGGAAGGCTCAATCCTGCTCCTTACAGCTGTGCATAGGAACACAAACAGACGTGCAAACCCAAACACCTCTTCAAATCCTGGAACACATGCACTCACGCACGCATGCATGCATGCACACACGTACACACACACACACACACACACACACACAAACAAACACATCTAAACAGTATCCATATAATATGAACAATATATAGGTATGAAATTGCTAAGAAAAAAACCTTAAATATACACATATATATTTAATATTTTACATTTTTATATCATGCTAAACTATACAAATGTCTGAAATGTTGAAACAATATATTGAATATCATGACTATAATTGATTAGATCAGGTTAAAAGTTGTCCCTCCGGCCTACGCCACCTTTGCCTTGGTGAGAGCTAACAAGGGAAGCGAAATCAAAGAAAAATACCTATAAAGACAACAGCCTTTAAATTCCTCCACATAAAAGAGTCATTCAATGAAGCCCAGTGGGATCCAGCCGCAATCAATGTAAGACAAATGGCCTTACTCTGTAAACATCGACAGCCTAGTAAACCTTTATTACACAAAAAGCTACTGTGAAGAAGATGAGTAATATAGAAAGCTCTTTAAGTGTACAGGCGGCCACCGACTGGCTGTTACCATGGCCACCTTTTCGGTTGCTTTGGAACAGCCATGCAGTGTACATTAACCTAGAGCCATTCCTTAAACTGCCAATATCTAAAAATGGAACCGAAACTGAAAATCTGAAAAACATTTTTGTTGAGACATTAAAAATTAACTTGCTGTAATATGCCACAGACAAACACAGATGTTGGTCACGATGTAGACAATGCAGAGCAATCCAAAGAATGCACATTCTGTCTAAATTAGACAGCAGTCCACCCAAGGCCCTAATCACTTCTTTTGATCAGAAAAATTTGTTTTGATGATAATGACATACAAAAGAGACTAAACAGGCAGTCTGTGTTGCTTTGAAAACTCAGAGGCAATGCAAATTTTACTGTGGAGGAATAAATCCTCTTTAAAAATAAGAAGGTCGCAAAGGGTACCCAAAATAGGGCAAACACTATATTTTTCAGTTTAAATAGTCTTTGTCAAACACAACTGGATGTGGGCGAGCTGTATGTTTATCTTTGCTTAGCAGACAGGCTTATCTAGCAAGATCATCCACACATTTAAGTTTACCCCTTATATACTGTGAAAAGCCAACCGGTTGCAGAATATCAAATATTATATATTTTATTCATATTTAGCTATGAAGGATTGCATGTTGGTTTTAAATTTCAAGTTCCTTATCCTTTCAATGTTGCTGAGAAACAAAATAGTCACGTAAAAGGCAGAGCAATAACCAAGGAAAATCCAATCTCTGCGATAGACTTGTGATTGACATTGCCAACAACATAAAGGACACATGACATAGTCATGTGTGTTATAAGTCCATTGCACAAGGTGGTTTGGCAGGGACAAAGCTAAGAAAGGGGAACTGGATGCGTTTCTGTATAATGCTGTATAGGTTTTTTTCAGTGAAATAACACATCGGCTCTTTAGTGGTTTCACCTGTATTGTGTCTTAGACAGAAGTTGATGAAAGAGTCTCTTACTTATGTCGCATTTCAAGCTGCTGGTGCCAACCATCAGTCTTTCAAGACCCGATCTCGGTGGGAAATACATTTTTTCAACTTACATTCCTTAAATAAAGCAGCTAGGTAATGCATTATCATACTACAAATAATAAATACGTCTCAAATCGATTTACAGCTATTAAATAATATAAAAAGGCCAACAATGCCACTATTATGTTAAACTGAAGCACAAGGTATAGACGAAACTTTAGAAGGAAATACTCCACCTTGTATAAAGTGTCAACCCCAGAGCTTGATCTTTGTGATTACGTATAGCAATTTCAATCCATACATTTAACATTGTAATACTTGTGTTTATTTTATTTTAGTCACATTTAGAGGAAATCAAGACTAATTAAATAAACTAATTATGAAAAATGGGTTTCTGTGATTGTATGTATTTGAGGTTGCTACGATGAAGATCACTTGATTGTACTGGGCCTAATCCAAAATACCTGGGAAACCGCAGGCTGAGGGCTTTAACCAGGTTATAAAAGTCCAGAAGACCTAGGTAGAGAATTGATTGGCACCAGTGTGTGAATTGATGCATAACCACCTTTGCTGCCAACACGATCAGCCTGCTTTGCTTTTATAGAGGAAGAGGTATGCTCTCTTTATGCATTGTAAATCACTAAGCAAATGTTTAGTTTGACAGCTTTATAGTCATCAAATTATTCAAATTGAATAAAACTGAAAAACTAAACTAGAAATTAAAAATAATGAGCTGATTAATATGAAATTTGAATCATTTAGTTCCATTCATATGCAATACAGTACCAGCAATATTGAAGTCAGTAGTTTTGGTTTGGCGGTTTCAGTTGCAAAATGAAGTTTCTCTCAGATAATTTCTGTATCGTGCTTTAGTTTTTGAAAGTAATTTTTAACATTCACGGCTGGAGATTACCTACTGTTCATATAAGATATTTGAAACAGTTGCAAAATTGGCATTGCCCTGTATATTAACTAAACAAACATCAGTATTACAGTGAAGTACACCTTCCTCGGTAATTCTTCAGGTTTAAAATCCCAAAAAAGTTAATCCCAGTTAGTATAAAAATTTAAGGAGTATGGGAGTTGGGCTATACAACTGATCACGTACACACAATTAGACGGCCAACACATTGCTTTCGTTGAACAGAAATAATCTAAAACGAAAATTCATGAGCAATACACCTCAATGGCACGCCCTCAGTCATGACAAACAGTCGATAGTATCCTCGTTTACCCCAAAGCAACGTCAAATTTGTGTCCCTGAGGCACGTAAGTACACGCCCATCGTGCCCTTATTAGCCAATTGGCAACAAAAAGTCACATTCTCAACCAATGAACGATTAACGGGCTGTGTCACACGTGCTGTTGCTAGGGTCTGGCTTCTGAATTGTTACTATCACTGTCGAGCCAATCAGGTCGCATAATGCAATGTATCAACAGTCTCTCTTTAAACCCAGACTCAGGAGCTTGCCATTGGTTACAATCATTGGTCGGGGGATCTTATTGGTTTGTAAACCCATCACTCTGAAGCTCCATTCTAGTAGAAGTACAGACAGTTTAGATGGACTTGCCTAAAGGTCCCATAGATGCAGAACTACGTTGTTTATAATACTGAGTATCTAGCAGTTTTGATGTTAATAGTCCTATAGCCAATCGTAATATATATCTAGGTTATATATTGCATTCGTTTATTTATGTAAATACATTTTTTTTTAAATAAAAAAGGAATACAAGATGGGACTTAATTCTATTTTTATTCTCCTGAAAGCTGCAGAATACTTGGAAAGAAGAGACCGAGGTATCAAACTTTTAGCTATCCATCATCAGTTTTCCCACATTTCAACAATACTTCCTTTTTGACGAGTCGGTTAGCGACGTGAGATATTTTGTAGCAGTTAAGTTGATGCCTTGCTAGCTAATGTTATGCAACGACAAAGTATGATTTATGTACACTAGCATATTATATTGGAAATACTTCACAGTAGAAGCAGCGACATGCTGTTTTACAACGAATAAACTAGCTACAACATTTGTTGTTGACGACAAATGTAGTGTAAAGTAGGCTGCCCAGTCGCCAAGAGAATATAGCGTTGTTTGTCTTACATACGCGACTTCAGTAGTTGGGAGGAATTCAGGAAATTTCTCTGTGTCAAGTCGCCAGATTGAATTAAATTCCATATGTGAGTATGGTAAAGTTAACCAACTGAAGGGAATGGCTATATTATAATTCTTATTGCGAATTTCGTCTCCGTCGAAGGAGTCACTTTATTTGCAATATGTGGTTGTTTTATCTAGCTGACTACTTGAACAACCACTTTGTGATTTTTCAAACGTGGATACCAAGCTACATTGTACAATAACTGCAAGAGTTCGCTGCAGGGCAATTAACAATAATTTTGTTTACTTTGTCAATAGAAGCGGAACATGGTTATGCATCAGTTTTACCGTACGATAGCGACTTTTCCAGAAAGAAAACGAAGGCTTCACCAATTTCAAGAAAAACTCAGAGCAATAGGTAAATATGCGAGTTTTAACTTGGAAAATACGAAACTGTTTTGCTGTTTATAACTGTTTATACCACCTCTAGTTCGTTGCAAGCCAATTCATTTCTGCCTCTCATTAAATCGCCATTTTTCCTGTTGGGCTTGGCTCTCTCTGTTTTTATCCAGCTCGGTATAAACACTGCCACGCGTCAATTTAGAAGGTAAACTACCTATATCGTATCCACTCAATCTCTAACTACGGCTAACATCTTTTAATTTATTCTGATGGTTTTGCGTAAATGTGAAGTCGTGCATTATATTCCATGTCGCTTCTTCGCACTTTACTACGACCACAAGATCAAAACTTTAGTTAACCTGTCAAGTAAACTCGTCGGTTGGAGATATAAGTTTATGACATTAACGTTATCCAACTCGTATCTAGTTATGCGTATATATTAGCAGCTGGCTAGCTTCAATCTTTGGTTAACGCGCTTATATTTACTACTAAGTGCTATCATATTTCTGAATTCCTTTATGGCGTTAACAAAACGGCGTGAATGCGAAATATTGATTTATTTTTTCCCTGTTTATGTTGAGATAGGTTCCAAACAACGCTACAGTAGTAAAGTATGTTTTTCGTATTTAATGTGACGCACGTAGTTTTTATTGGCTTAGTTCGCTGTCCAGCCTGCGAGTGCGTTGGGCGCTACTTGCTGCGTGTCTCTGCCTGAAAATTAAACGTTTTCAGGCCTCTTTAGATTAACTCACTTGTAACGCAATTTAGCGTTTTAATTGATCAACCGGACGTTCTCTTTAACTCTTCTGAGACGGAAGTCCGTGCATTTGCTTTCTTTTTGTGTAGTTCTATACAACTAAAGTTGACAATCTGACCCAGTCATATTGATCTGAATTAGTGTGTATAGTTTTCATATGACAAAATAATTACACGTTTGACAGCACATTCTTAAAAAACAAAACGGAAATTAGTTGTATAATGGAATGGATAGTATTCCACTTGCGTTTAATCCCAATTTAAATAATTAAAAAAAATGATACATGCTATGAATCACCGAAATTTTGGAACTAGTCACAATTTAGTGTGGGCTGTTTTAATGAACTATCACGTTTTGCGTTCAATATTCGATCGGATCCATTGGAAATGTATTTACGCGTCTCATAACTTGTCTTTGATATTATTAAAAGATATATCTCTGGAATTTGGGTTATGAAATATTTCTAAATAAGGATAGTACTAATGTAAGTGAGTGTTTTCTGTTGGGCTCATTTTCACATTTAACCCACTTTGACATATTTTGTAAATTGATTTAAGTTTGTAGTTTTATGATGTTTAAATGGCATCTAGCAGAAAGATAAACATCTGCTGCAGACCGTTTTTGAATCCAGAGATTAACACTTCCATTTAAATTCCCACATTCACTTTGGTAGTGGATTTAAAAAAAAGGGATTGGGGCTAAAAGTCGGGGGGGAAAAAAACATTTTAAGCATTTTTGTTTGGATCATGAGCCTTTTTACACATGAACACTGAGTCAAGTTAAGGGAAGATGATTTTAATTTGTGTTGTGCAAAACGTCTGTAGTGTACTGGGAAGGAAGGCCCCCAGGTGATTTGTCAGTCTTACTTGTATTAGAATTTGAGTTGTGTAGCAGATGTATGGGCTAAAGATGCCCGCTCATTATATGTAATGTGAGCAGTTAATCTGTATACAATAGACCAGTGTTTGCATCTTAGTGTCAAAATGCACAAACAATTAGTTTTGTGGCTCTGTGTTGCTATCCACTGACTGACAACCGTAATGAATGAGACATTGGGAAATGCATGTGCAAAGGGCAGGCCCCTGAAAGGCCCGGACCAAAGTGTGTAGCCACCACGAACCCCGTTTAATTGGATGATTTAACTGCTTTTAATATCGGCTCATGGAGCTGAGGATGAAGGCCAGCGTGGTGCTGTGGATTCATCTTGCAGTCTTGTGTTGACTACTTCCCCTCTGTCTTATCTGTGTCGCTGCAGTGCACAGCTCTAGGGTACTGCACTTATCTGTGAGCTCAGCCATGTGCAGATATGGCATGCAAACCGTATCTGTCACCAAGACTCATTTTAGTAGCCACGTTACTGCCGTCTTACCACTTATATCACTAAAAGCTTTCAGGGAATCGTGTAATGTTTTCCTGCAGACAGAAGAGGTTCATCTCTTAATAAAGAATTTACCTTTTAGTGGCCCTTGTCTTTGCCTAATTAAGAAAGATTGTTATTGTAAGAAGCTTTTGAAAGTAATTCCCCCCCCCATACCATGGCAGATATGAGATTAACCGACTAAGGGAAACATCACATCATTTATTTATTTATATGCTTATTTATTTGCTTTTTCAGGTCCTCACACAATGAGTTGGAGAAACATAGGTAAGTGTGGAGACGACACCCTGCTTGGTTAACCAAATCTTCTGCATTTATACACGCTATATATACCATAGCTGACTGCTGAGATGCATATTCCTCGCCAACTCAGACTGTCAAGCACTGGGACTTGGGGATATCCCTGAAAGAACACATTTAGCTACTGAGGGACAACACCAATGTCATATCCTTTTTTTTTTTTTAACTGCGTGTATCAAAGTCAAGAGATGGGCAACTCTGGTCTATGAGAATCTTGCTTTGCCGGTTTTAAAGTCACCTTTCTGTCAGCAGCTGATCATCTACAACTGAAACACCATTTTGGGGATTTGTACCACAGTAACATTGTTTCTACAGTATTTCCATTGAGGGAACACGTTATTGTGCACTATTGCTTTTGATGATGTTTCTGTTTGAAAAGAGTGATTTCAGCTGCGTGGACGCTGTAGACTGATCCGCATGTTGTTGACTATTAGCTGGATTGCAGCTAGCCCCAATAACTACGCGTTGCTCGGTTTGTTTCAGAGCAGGAACTCTGCGATCAAATTGGGTATGTCACGGTGTCGCTGGCTTGGCTTGTGTGCCCTTTACGTTTCCTCTCTAAAATGTCATTGCTTAACCAGTTTTGTTATTTAAGTCTGAAATAGGATGCACACAGTCTGAGAGGTTTGGGCTTTGCTGTGGCTCTCACATTGAAAGGATATCACAGCACAATCTTGAGTAGTGGCAGTATTTTACAAATGTTTTTTTTTCTTTTGCATGGTTTTCTGCGTTAATATGTAAATGGAAGCCTGATTTAAGACTTGTCATTATTGGTATGCTAGATTTATGTTAATGTTTTGAAAAGCTAATTTCTAAGTATGAATATGTTGACTACCATTTGTTAAATCAAAATTAGCTTGGAGCACTAAACCTGCAGGTTTTTGTGAACACTGGTCTGAGGTCATAAAGGTACCACTCATTGCCAGATAGAAGCATCCCTTTGAATTTGGCCCTTTTTTTCTGTGACCAAATTCCCCCAGTTTCCAGTACCTTACTTATTGTTAAATGACCCTATGACTTCATAGCTTCACCACTTTTTAAATGCTGCTGATTTTCTATCAGCTTTGTTACTTAGCAACAAACAAAAAAAGTACAGCATAAGAACACAAGCAAAAACCCCTGTCATTATGTAACCGATTATTTTGTGTTAAATATAACAGTCCTCTGTGACGGACGGAAATGTAAATGCTATGTTAATCGTTATGAACAGAGCTGTGGTGTACCAATAAACCCAGAACCAATGACATTCCAGTCAAAATCAAATATTATGGTGTCTTACTCTCTTTTCCATCATTTTTATCTAAAGAAACACTGCCTGTCTTAGCTTCGGACTAAATTAGTGTAGATGAGGAGGAAAGCTTTCCAGATCGAAAGCAGCCCAACTCCTTAACTTCTCCAGCTTTCTGTGATACAAAGCGTGTATAAAAATGTAGTCTGTGTGATGGCTAATGTTCTGACCTGAGATGGGACCGATTTTCTGCGCTCCTGCAAAAAGTCATCTTTAGCCCTAGCACAAATCTCCCATAACATTGTGTTTTGCCCTCCCGCCCTCCTCCATAATAAATAAGTGTATACTGTTGTCAATTTCCTTAACACATTTAGGAGAGATGAAGCTAATAGCTTTTTAAAAAATAAAATTTAAATATTACTATAAGGGCATTCATTGACAGCTGTTGATTGGTAAGTTGTAGACACTGAGCAGAAATCAGTCATGTTAATGAATGCAGCATGTAAGCACATTTCCGGTTTCATTATTAAAAATAAAATATCCTTTGATGGCATGTAGTTCCGGTACCCAGTATTGTTTGTAGATACCCGAGCCCAATGGTTTTTATTTGTATGGGCAAAGAGCGTTGATTAAAAATATACCAATGTGACAAGACCTGTCATCCTCCACCAGATGTGGTTTTGGTACATCTTTGGACATGAAACGTGTGGTTGAAAGGGTCGTCACAGGACATGGACGTGTGGTACCTTCGCACTTCTCTCAGATGGATCTGCACGGATGTCTGGGCGCTCAGCCTTGGATGACTTCTTGCTTCTCCTTGGTGTGACCTTTTTTTTTTTTGGATGTTATGCTCTGGAAACCACTGTTGTCCTTAGAACGTAATCTCGCTCTGCCAACAGCCAGAGTTTTGCTGACTCAGTGGAAACTGCCGGCTTTCAGTCATGTTTTCAGTCTCCACTTATATATATATTTGTCATTTGCGGTTTACACTTGATTGTATTAGTCACGCAGGAAAACAGGGCCGTAATGTTTGTCTAAGGCACAAACTGGAGTACTGGGTGGTAGATGTGGTGGAATTCATCCAGGATGTCCCTGATGCATGAAAACAATGTCCTCCGTCCTTTGTGTAAAATTTTTGAGGTTTAACATTGTTTTAAAGTGTTCTTTCTGTCGAAGGGTTTGACCGTATATCCACCAATATGCCAAATTTCTTTCTTATTAAGGTGGTACTTGGCAGATACTTGGCCGATAATAAGACACTGTAAGTCTCCCCGGTGGTGCTGGCATTTGCAGTAATATAGGTGCTGCTGTGGTTCACACACGCTGGAATGCAGTGTGGTGTTTCAGGGGTGTAGGAGAAGGTCAGGGCTTTAGATTATGCCTGGTGCTGAATAAGAAATGTCAGGAGCACAGGGAGATGTTGCTGACCTGTTGCAGGAAAAATAAATGTTTTAGTAGCACACAGCTGGTTAATTTCAGACTGAAACCTGCCTTGGAAATTAGCTATCCTTCTGAGTTATAAACTGAAACTGAAATTTCAAATACAAGCTTTCATGAAGATGTCCAAAACCTTTGAACAATATTTGCTGACATTAAGCGCCACACCAGTCATTTATGAAGTTATATGTGCCTTGTCCCCTGACTCTTGGGCAATATGAACCTCTTGGAAATTCTTTCATGCTTTGGTAAAAATGCTGATGTTAGCCTCACTCAAGCCTGCCCAAAGTGCTGAATCAGCTGTGGTTTTCAACAGGACTCTTTTTTTTCACGCCAGCACTGGACCCAACAGGTGACATATCTCTTTTGTTTGGTTTCATGCTGGGTGTGAGGTTACAGCTAGGACCCCTCTGGCTCTGTTTCTGTTTCACTCTCTACCTGGATATGTATTACCCCCGTTTGATGCTACCACAGTCTGTTTTTCTGGGGACCTTCCAGATTATCTGTCCGTTCCCTTGCGTGTACACGGTAATGTTCACGACGATGGCAGCCTCATTAACTGGCCGACAGACAAGAGGGGCTTGTGTCTCTCCATCACCCATTCAGTGTTGTTCCTGTGAGGCCTGGGCAACTGACCTGGAGAAAAGTG
>JAOVYW010004780.1:0-12827 GCA_025775045.1 Hiodon tergisus | reverse complement strand
GCCCTGTTCCCGCGTCTGCAGCCCTGTTCCCGCGTCTGCAGCCCTGTTCCCGCGTCTGCAGCCCTGTTCCCGCGTCTGCAGCCCTGTTCCCGCGTCCCATCTCATCGCACCACGGCACTTGTCCCAGCGCGAAACGCTCCCAACCCGCCTGTTCCAGAAGAAAGCCTAAGACCGCCTGATCCGTGGGATAAACTTACCAGCGCATTTTCCTTTATCTCCAGGTTCTTCAGTACGGCATCACCTGAAAGCATGAGAAACGCATGCTTCTAAAGACAGGCAAAAGCTTCCACTGAGGAACACACACAAAAACAGCATCCTTCCTGTATTTCAGACAGTGTACATTAATAAAATACAAAGCACGATGCAAGGGCGCAAGTTAAACAGGAAAAGAATAATGCATACACACCACTGCCAAATAATATTTTCTCAGAAAGTGGAAAGCATTGCATCAACTTCCACTTCCCTCTCTGCAGCAGAAAACCAGTGAGATTAAGAGATATGTCTAAGTTCAATTATTAACTATATTTGTTCATTTAACATTTTAAATTTACCTTCACTTTTATTTTAATTTAAATACATTTTATTAGTATATGCTGAGGCCATCAACAAAGAAAGAGAGTGTTTTAAGTTCTTTGCGGGGCTGCCTGTGGCTTGAGGGAACAGCCCTGAGTCAATAGAAATGTGGACCTGCAGCCTCACTTAACAGGAAGTGACACATGAAGTGTAAGCCAGACACACAGGAATACGAGAAGCTCCGTCACGCACATGACATCTGGTACCCGGCTTAAACGAGAGCCTTCAGCCCCAAGCGGTGCGTCAGCCCTCCTGAACACAAGGGGAGCCACTCTCGCCCACCATGACAACAGAGGAACTCCCCTGCTTAAGACCGGTGCGGGACTAACCAGGGAGCAGATAAGACCTGGTGTCGAGAAATCCTTCTCCCTTTAGCCTTACTCGAATCAAGCCAAACTTTTCGTCATGTTCATGACCATCAACTCTGACATCATCAGGCACCTTAAAACAAATAAAGGTGGACCTGTTTATGGTGTTGTGGGGAAGGTCGTGGAAGGAAATGGCTCCCCCTAAGCGGCATGAGTCACTCACGATCAAAACTAAGAGGTGCTGCTGATACACGCTATCCTGAACCCGACATCAATAAACCCCCAGGGGTTTCTCAGGGCTGAGGCCTTGCGGGTTTGAGACGCGTTCCTCTCGGCCTGCTGTGGATTTACACAGCCCCACTGACAGGAGACGAGGCCAGGGGGTCAAGGAGACAACAGAGGTCCAGCAGCTGCAGGACGGGCCCGTGAACCTCCAAACTCGGGAGTCAAGGCTTAAACTATCTCGCAAGCCATCGTCAGGTGTATGTGCGGCCTCCATTTCGCACACGCACACGAAACGATTAGGATCCAAGGTGGCAACATACTGAAAACACAAAAAGCTCTTCCAGAGACATACAGTACAAGGGTGCACCCACTGACAAGATCACCACTCCCTTGACAGTTCAACACAAAACACACGGCCACAGTTCTACATTGGCTCAACACTCTTGAAAAATGTCATGCAGCTGAACTATCAGACAGCAGTTCTGTAAACATTAACTACCAGGAAGAGCGAGGCTGAGCAGCACGCCACAATCCAGCCCTGCGGTCAAACGGCAATGTTTACATGTGGCTGCCAGCGAGAAAGGACGACAGAAAATCAGCGCGGGTGTGAATGGCAGACAGGATTAAAAGATTGGCACACCTCCTGCTTTCGCACTCCATTATCTGTATAACATGGGTCCGACTTCAGCTAAACCCGTCGTCTAGTCAAAGCTGGAGACAGCGATCTATGTTATGACGTTTAAGCCGAGTATAACTAACAACCCACTAGCTAAAGTGGTACAACCCCATCGTATCACATTTTATAGATACCGAACAGTGCATAAGATGGCCACACTTAGCTGGTTCTGCCGTAACCTGCCGTTCTGCTGGTAACCATCCGATTACATATGAAACATCGTGTAGTTTTATAATTAGCTGATGTTTAGATATAAAACGCTGTGGCAGTTTTATAACTAGCCGAAGTAGACGAATGTACGGTGTGAGCTATTGACAACCATCTGATAATACTATTCCCCCACCGACGACTCTCCTCTATGGTTCGGAAGTTAAACCATGGTTCGAGACGTCAGTGAGACACAGATGGTTGACGTCTGGTGGCGTTGGGTGCAACGATCTAGCTTACTAAGAAAGCGATGTAAACAGGCGTTCAACAACCCGTAATGTAGACAGACGACAGTCTTGTTTGTCATACTAACTCGTAAGCGCAACTATCCAAGTTATACCGAATACATCTAAGGGCGTTTACATGTTTACCACTAGAGATCAATAACTAGCAATATATAATGTTAAAGTCTTAGAGACGATCGCAGTCATGCCTTGGGACTGTCCGATGCAAAGGAAGTCCCTGGGATTTCAACTGATTTAACCATCGACATTTCTAGAAGAATTTACCTCCCCATATTCCTAGCTTGAGTTGCGAACAGTCCAGGTTCACCACGTAGTCTCCCAGGAACCTGTTTAGGACGTCAACCACCAACGATTCAAACACCATCCTGTCTGTTTCACTCCCTGGTCACCATGTTGAAGGTTCGGTTCACAACTATTCGCCTCTCTGCTGTCCCGTGGCCAGAAATAGACACACCGGAACTGGGGAGGAGGTCCCACGCGCATATAGTACCATAGATATGCTAGCGCAAATCATTCTGTAGTTCCATTCACTGATCCAGAATCAGCTGAAGTAATGTTAATCACAATACGAACTGTTTAGAGATGTAACAGTTAAGACTGATCCAGAACTAAAGTTTCGGCATTACTGATTTTCCTGTACAATTAGTAATATATTGTCTGTGCCATGAAACGATTATTATCCATTAAAAATATGCGTTGTAACCAGTACGACAACCTTTTCCCGCTTTAATATAGTAATTATTTTCATAACCACCGGAACAAATGGCTTTATACATATTTTATATATATTTTTTTCCCCGAGTAGGCTACTGCGTATGGACACAGGACATTTTGCGATTTAATAAAGTGACCTGGTGTACTTTTTTAAAATATTTTTATATTAGCTTGACAGTGCCAGTTATTTGCGATAGAAGTTTATTATTTTTTAAATAAAAAAGAATCCTAAATTTGTACTACAGCAGCATGCATTTCGGACGATTTTTATTACATTTTTATTTCCCCGCTGAAATGCAAGGCCTTGCCGGGGCTCGACCCCGAAACTTTCTGTGCGTTTATCAAAGAAAGCAAATTGACTGCGCTAACTCTGTATCGGAATTTTGCTCTAAATAGCCTGCTGTTATATCCTAAACATCTAGCTGCTTTTACAACAGTCTTTGGGAAAAGTTGTAGGGGGAAAATTTTTTAATTATCGTAATTTACTAATATTAGATTAACTCATAAATAACCCATATTAGCTCTTACCAATCTATCTCCTTTCACTGTAATAAAGTAGTATGCTGTACAATAAAGTACAATTCAGTACCAACTTAAAATCATTTTGGAGTTTGGCAAAAAGAACAAAGAGAGCAAAAATTGATAGAACATGTTTATTGAGTGACTCTTTAGAACTTTGAAATGCTCAATGATTTATATACACCTGGCTCAAAACATGAACTCATGATCACTGATATACACCTGGCTCAAAACATGAACTCATGATCACTGATATACACCTGGCTCAAAACATGAACGCATGATCATTATTCTTATGTTCAGGTATTCAGACATACACCTCTCAAAGTCCGGTGCTCTAATCCCAGGCAAACCCTGTGCCTCATGTTTGCCAATTTAGTTGCTTTGCAGACACTTTTATCCAAAGCCAATTACACAGCTTACAATTTCTACATTCATCTAATCATACAGCTGGATATTTTACTAAAGCAATTCAGGTTTAGTGCCTTGCTGAAGTGGTACTTGAACCAGCAACCTTTTTTCACCACAACGCCACCATCTGCCCGTTCCAATATGATTCCGATATCTCTTCATTTAGTAGAAACTGTTTTGGAGATTTTTTCTTATCAGTTTTTGGTTGACCTTTGACTTGCAAAGGGATTTGTGCTTGGAATCAGTTCAATCCTTCTGGTCTCAAGGCTTACATATACTTCAGAGATAAACCATGAAGGGGAAAGGTAACATCTAACTGGACTTTAGGATTAAATTCTTTAAAAAACTGTTGTTGCCGAGCTGGCAGTCTTTAAAATATGAACCTTTCTTTTTTTAAAAGTCACACTTAGTGTTTTACGTGACACACTTTAAACATCGCTTGTGATTGCATTTCAAACCCTAAATGCAAATCAGTGCCAAAGAACAAAAGAGACGGGTATTACTTTTATCAAACAGAAGTGGAAATTTACCAACTCTAGTAAGCTACAACTTACTAATATCCCAGAAACACCAGAAATACGGGTTGAAGGTTGATACGTCACAGGAAATGAACACATGGGGTGTGGGCCTCCATCATGTGGTGACGGTTTTGTCACCTACACCCAAACATGAGGGCCAAATCTTTAATTTCACTTTTAAACTGTTTTATATGGCTTTGCCGGCTGGCCTTTACAGAAGCAGCAGCTGGAACAGAGGCTTGGAGATGACTCCCAGCACAACATCTCGTCTGAGGCTGGAGAACTTGTCCAGAACCTTCAGCCGGAGGGACAGCCTGTGCAGGCAGTCCTCGGTCAGCTCTGTGAAGAAGAAGTCCTCGTTGAAGATGGGGTTCCTGCAGTTCCTGACGGTGGCGCTGTTCTGCCGCTGGTGTTTGCCTGGAGTCAGGCACACGCTGACACAGCAGTGGACGCGCCGGCCATCGGGGTCGCCGTCGTGCAGGTCCTCCACCGAAACCACGCGCACCCGCAGGATTGCAGTGGTGGGGTCGTGCTCGGCAGACAGACGGACGTTTCCTCTCCCCAGCAGCGGCAGAACGTGGTCCCTCTGCAGACGCCCCTGGCAGTGCAGCAGGTCCAGAGAGACGGAACGGGTCAGCATGGGGGAACTCTGGGGGGAGGAGTCGTCGGAGGAGGAGGGTGTGTCGCTGTCGGTGCTGCCCTGTCCAGACAGCGCTGGCAGCCGAGACGGCGGGCGGTATTGACTCCTCTCCAGCGAATAGCCCCTCAGGGAGGAATGGAAAAGGGACTCTTTCCGGCGCGTGTTGGGGCTCTCGTATAGGCCGGCCATACCGTAGTAATCCCCAGAATGAGCCAGCATAATCGGCAGCATCACCCTGACCCCCGGTTTGCTGGTTCCTCTGTCTGCATTTTCCGTCCCCACGGCCCTCTGCTGAGGCCGGGGCAGGACATCGGGACTCCCCACAGGGCAGACGCTGTGACTGTCTGGCTGCACCCAGACACTCGTTGCAGAGCACCGGGACAGCCGGGGCGGAATGAAGAAGCCAGGGATTTTTTCCGGTGTCATGACGTTGCAGTGCAGCTTGCTGGAGAGACTGGCCTTTGCTGAGATTGCATCAGTCAGACCTAGGGATCCGCTGAGCTCCGGGGGAATGCTCTCGCGAAGCTTCCCAAGAAGCCACATCCCAGCTCTTCTCTGCACGCTCTTCTCTGAACGCTTTTTTCTGCACGCTCTTCTCTGCACGCTCTTCTCTGCACGCTCTTCTCTGCACGCTCTTTTCTGCACGCTCTTCTCTGCACGCTCTTCTCTGAACGCTTTTTTCTGCACGCTCTTCTCTGCACGCTCTTTTCTGCACGCTCTTCTCTGCACGCTCTTTTCTGCACGCTCTTCTCTTCACGCTCTTCTCTGCACACACTGTATCCTGTTAACTGTATTGTGAAGGAACATTAAAACATGTTAATAACAATACATTAGACTTCACACTGTGCCTGATTTAACACAATCCACATAGACACTTATTAAGATCAGTATCGTTAAATTTGTTCAGCCCCAAGAATCCCAATTATAATAATCTCAGAAGACTGAAATCTTACAAATATGAATGTTTTTGGGGTAGAGGAATATTTGGTTGTTTCCTTACGACACAGTGTTATGCTGAATGTCACAATGTAAAATGCTTAAATTCAGTGACCTGGTGCAATATATCCTGATCAGATCATTCTAGATTAGAAGCCCTTTTAAAATACCATTGAATTCTGGTTTATTTAAGCATTAAATGAAATCTGTAGACCTTGTTGTAAATGGTGATAATGAAAGAATTGAAAGAATGATTCCTACCTCACAGGGTGGCCCGCGTCTGTGTTGAAGATTGGAGGTTTGTTCTGTGGTTCTCTCGTCTAGAAAGACAGGCGGACAGCCGTTATTTTTTTAAAAGGTCCAATGACATTTCAACGTCACTAGGGTTTAGCCCCCTCTGACCAATCAGGCAGTTAGTTACATGCCTACACGTGGAACCCTGGAGGGATGGGTGACGTGAATGGGGGAGGTGAATTTCTGACAATTGAATATGTTTGGTTTCGAGTCCTTAATATCAAGCCCAACTCCTTCCCCAAAAAACGTGGTGTTTGTGATGGTATGGGGGGGTCGAAAGCCAGCTACACCGGTTCCTCAGGTAAGGGTTCGAGAGAACTGAGCCAAGAGGTGAGGCGTGAGAGCAGGAAGCTGCCATGTCCGGTGAGGTGAGCGGTTCTCACCTTGCATATTTTAATAATGAGTTTTTCCCCTCATTAAGGGGCACCATGGAATGCATAGTGCCTTTTTGTGTGCAACGGGCAGGAAGAAAAACAAGCACTGTTTCTAAACTCTTTATTCTAAAAATAAAGAGAGGAGATGACGCACTCTCTCCCAGGCTGACTAAATATCAAAGACCTTCAAAGGGACCTGTTCCCCCCAGTCTGTTCAAAGACAGACCTTTCCATGGCTTTCCATACCCCTGCCGATTCTAGGTCAGCATAAAAACAAAACTATTTTGAAAAGGTTCCGTTGTCAAGTTATTCATTGAGGTGGAATTCCAAAGAGTTTCGATATGTACTAGGATGTTATTATGTACCAGGGTGTGTCTGTAAAAAGGTATAGCATTAAAACTGTTTGTTCCATAAGACAATCACATGCTGGTTTTCTGTGATATCCTCAGCCTTTCCTACGACTGACAAGCAGAAAAAGCCTTTGGTACAAATACAGACAGGTGACAAATTAAAGGAGAAACCGACATGAAGTGTCTCGGTTAGGTGTTGGACCACCACGAGCTGCCAGAACTAAGTTTAAAAATATCCTTGTGGACATAAACATAAAACTTCGAGACATACCTGAGAGGAACAACAAGTATGATACACAAATGTAAATAGTTTCCTTCCCTTGTAAAATAACAGAGTCTAATCTCTTGGAGTTACTCAGTATTGTCAAGCGACAAGTGGCGACGATAATATTTCATTTAAAACGACTGCTGTGTTGCTGCCTCCTGTATTGCTCAGTCGATAAAGGCGGTCGATCAAACGCAGGCCGAGCCCTGTGGCATGGAGTTTGGCGTTTTGAATCTAGCTCGTGTTATTATGAGCAGGAAGGAAGCGTTGCCTGGTATTTGACTTGTGTGTGCTAAGTCTTAACTTGTCGTTACCTAGTATGGGTAAAACCGACAGGCCTTTTCTTGGTTTGTCGGTAATTGGCATCACTCTCCTACCGGCCTGCAGGCTCTTATCCAATCGGCGTCTAGGATTAGAGGGCATGATTTTACGTCCTCACCCACCCCACGTGTGGCAGCAGCTGTCGTAGCTGTTAGAAAATTTGGTGAGATAATAATAATGAGAATAATGAAAATGAAATAAATTACTGCAATGTCACCTTCATAATCACCATTCTTTATGTAATTTCACTGAAATTGTGTAATGTTCGTTCTGTGAGTCAGTACCGAAAGAAGCAAGACATCTTTGCAGGCTGCAAGTATCTCATTTATTCACTAGAGGGCGTTGTCTGACAGGTAATAGCTTGAAATAGACATTTCAGTTACACACAGTTACATTTATATTATTAGTTATATACAGACCAGGTACTTGCGTCATTTGAAATGGAATATTCTCTATAGTTGCATATGTGGCAATACAATTTAGATAAAATATTTAGTTGCAGAATATTGGCTCAATTATTGTCTTTTTCCTTAGTGTCTTTGACCTGTTTCAGAAAGTGGGTTTAGTGAAAACTCAGAGTTAGTTGAAGACAACCTGCCAGCGAGCGTATATTGCCATAATAACTGACTTAGAGTTGAAGGAGACTCTGGGTTTTTGGTTTCACAAAGTCAGTTCAGCTTAACTCTGAGTCAGTTACTATGGCAATATATGAGTTTCTCCTCTTTAGCTGAGGCCTGCAGACTGAAGGAGGTGTCAGACTAACCCTGAGTTTCTCCTCCTCCACAGTTGTATTTCTAGTGTTGACTTTTGCATTTGCAGCCTTATCTGGTCCATTTTTAAATTTCATTTTTAAATTTGTTTATTTAAGTACACCTTGTAAAGCAAGTTTCCCTGTTTCACAGGGAGCTAGAGAAAAAATTACATTGAACATAAATATTACATGCACTCGCCCATATACATATACATATACATACACATACATTAATATTTCTAACTCCACTGAGGAGTAATAGGAGGTTCGAGTCCTTCATTATTATTAATTATACTCCATTCGGTAGTATTTGTAAAAGGTGTGGTTAATTATACTCCATAGTATTTGTGAAATGTTAGACATAGCCTCTTCTCAGGTAGCCAAACCTGTCAGTAAGTTTGGCCTTACCTCAGGACTGCCCTAGACTTGTAAAAAAAATCCCCTTAATGTTAAGAGAACATTCATTCATTCATTCATTCATATTTCTTCATCCTGTCTTTGTAAAAATGAAAGGAGGGCGATCGACGTCCAGGCTTCAGCTTTGGAGCTGATGAATATTGAAGAGGGGCCAGCCACGTCTGGGGTCAGTTGGCTTTTTGTGGGAGTTAAGACAGACTTTATTACGCCAATAAAACCCAAGTGCTTCCTCTAATTGAAAGATAAATGATCCGGGAGCCAGTGGAGGACGTTTAACCATCGACAGTGCTGCATTAAAGCTAAATGAGTGAGTGGCTGGTGACTGGTGGCTGCTGCGTGCCCTGTGCATGCCGGGGAAAGGGTTGGGTACCCCGAATTTTTGAGGCTAGAAAAGCAAAGCAAAAAACTAGAGTGAAATTTTAAAGGGGCAGGAGGTCTCACAGCCAATAATGCGGAACGTGTGCGTTAAAAAGACAGATTTTTAGTGGTGATGGTGATCACCGTGAGCTCGGTCCTGATCACGACAGATCAATGTGGCGTACTAGGCTCTTCATTAAATACACTTCTTCTGAAGATGGAAAAACTTTACCCCCTCAGTGCTCATGGTGATTGGTCCTTTTTCAGGCCTTTGAAGGTTTGGGATTACTGTCATCAGGCAAGCTGTGTCACACTGGGCTTCCCCAAAGTTTCACCCAAAAAGCACAAGACAACATATTAGCGCTGGTGTGAGCGTGGCCCGTCTGAAGGTTTCCCGTCTGAAGGTTTCCCGTCTGAAGGTTTCCCGTCGGAAGTTTTCCCGTCTGAAGTTTTCCCGTCTGAAGGTTTCCCGTCTGAAGGTTTCCCGTCGGAAGGTTTCCCGTCTGAAGGTTTCCCGTCTGAAGGTTTCCCGTCGGAAGGTTTGCTGCCGACTCCTGGGCTGCTTTTTATCGCCTGATGCCTACAGCTGCCTGATGCCTACAGCTGCCTGATGCAATTAGAGGATGCAGCAGTTTGCAGGCAATTGGCAGTGCATGGAGGCCGTGGGCGTGTCCCCTCTGGTATGTTCTCCGTGATTGATTGATTGATTTGGGAGGCCGTGGGTTGAACCTCGGTCACTTAGCTGCCGCGGTTCCCTTGCTGTCAAGAAATGTGTGGATCAATCAACTCCATTATCCATTCTGTTCTGTGTTTAAAAAAGCACGGGGTTGATTGTGTGTTCTTAAATTTAATTAAATTTAAAGGGCTAATGTCCATGTCTCGATATTTATGAATCTTTTTAACTATTCCGCATCGCATGCTTATATTTCTCAAAATTAAATTCTAGAATTCTCTCAAAAAAACCTTTAATCGTGCCTGTTCACCTGTTCTCTCATTTGAAGCAAAAACAAAAAGTAACCAATCCTGGGAACACCGTAATCCATTAACAACGATGGGGGAATAAAGTCGAAAATGAACTGCGTAAAAAGGTCCTTGTAAAAGGACAACCTACAACAATTCAAATGAGTCAGAGCGGAGTAAAGCATCACCCTGGGCTCCGTGAATCAAAGGAACGAGCTCTGGTCCGTTTCACCTCCAGAGAGAATCACTGTTGCAGCCAAGACTCCAGGTGACCTCCAGTTTAGCGACATCACCTGACAGCTTCATTCTGCCCATTCCACTTAATGCACCTCAGATGGGTTTTTTACTGCCGTGGCACCGCCAGGACTCTGATCCCACCAGCGCGAAACGCTTGCCAGCTACCCTGCAAAATGAAAGTGCCAGGCGATGGGATATGTCAGCAGCTGGGAGCTGTGCTGAACAGCCGCTGTCGATAAATCAGGGCGTCCCCGCAGATCGTTCAACTCGTCACCCTGATTGCCTGCCCATTATATTTCAGATTTCAGGCATTAAAAAAGGAGTAAATCCATTTGTAGTGATCAGACCAGAAATTTCAACGATCTCTGGACGAGGTCCATACTGGTCAGTGTATTGTGAGGGATTGTCATCCTCATGTGCCGGGCATTGCAATGCACTTAAATTTGGCAAACAACAAGGCACTGAGATTCTTCACCTTAGCAACTGTCTCTGTGAACCCTTAGGTCAGAATCAGACTTAACCTACAGAATCAGGTCTACATTCAAAATGCTTTATTTTCTACTAATGTGTGCTGGTCCTAAGCAAGTCAGCTGTTCAAGAATAAATACTATTCATAATGATGACTTCAGGCCTGTCTGGTTGCTGCAGCCCGGATGCAAGTCAAAACAAAGTAAAAAAGTACTGAAGATGTCTTGTGAAAGTAGGGACACTCTTTCCCATGCTGGTGGTTACCTGAGGAAGGTATCAGACTTTAATTAAAGCCTCATTTATCTAACAGGTAACGAAGTTCTCCTTTTAATCATGCTCCAGTGTTGTAACCACAGTAAATCAGAAAACACTTTAAATATTGCATTGGGGAAAAATATTGACTATCTGAGGAGCATGACTTGGGGTCAAACCGTTCTTCTGGAAAGATTTTGGTCCGGATCAGAGCTACATCATCAGATTTGAGGTCTACCACATCTAACTGGCACAGGGCTGTCCCTGATGGTGACAATGGCGTCTAAAGACAACTCCCTTTACTAAAAACTGAAACATAACCCAATTTCCCAGGGTTCAAATCGACGCAAGATTGAAAGAAATTGGGTACTTCATTTCATTGTTGTCTTTAATCTGTTTTTCCTCAAAAATTTTTAATGCAAGTTCAAGGTCACCCTTTGGACATAGTACCGTCTATGTCATACCAAGCCTGCTGAATTAAACTATCAGCTTATCAATGCAATTATGTGTTTTAAATAATCATGGTAATTTCTCAAATGGTGATACCAATCAGAGATAATTTTACAACCCAGACAATAGAGCACAATATTATACTAAGTTGTGTAAAAGATGTTTAAGCCCGTGATTGGGGTTTGTGTTAATGAGAGAATTAATTAATTAAACTCTTGATTATGGTGGTGTGCTGTAGTTGGTCATTAGAAAGACTGTCGAACCCAGGGCCTTTGGTGATCGCTGTAATTGTGATTAATGTCTAATCTTGCATTCGGTCGTCACCCAGCACAGAACTAAGCGTTATTATGCTTTGAAAGAGCAGGAAAACGTGAACCATTGACCTCATATTTTATTCATTTATCCCAGCCAAGTTCAAAAGACGTCCTCAGAAACCTTAGGTTCTTTTGTTCTTATTTTTTCACAAGCCCATCATCGACACCAAATTTGGACCGACCGGTTATTAAGGGAAATATGACTTTGCCGGTTGGTTGGAGAAAATCCTGAAGCGGTTATTTATCACCTCACGCCAGTTGTTTTCTAAGGACAGAAATATTACCTTGTTGTGAATGCCCTCCTCCATAGTGACCTGCAGAGCTCGCAACTCAAGCAGAGGTCATCCAGAGCCTCACGGACAGTCCAAAATGGAGGCTCGTTAACCACTACACCACCTGCTGGCTTCAACTGGAGCAGCCCTGTGTGCGGTTGGACGATATTCAATCCTTCACCACTAAAAGTTGTCAGATTATTTCACGACAATTGACATCTGACAACTGTTAAGTGTTTTACGCAACCTAAATACTCATTTATTTTCTATATTATTGTGTTTTGTAAACAATCTCCTCGTTATGTATGATATTATAATTGGCATTTTTAAAGAAACTATTTAGATAATTGTATCATAACATGTCTCACTGTGATTTTGAGCTTTGGGAGAAATCCCACAAATTCTCACATCCTCTGGCCCCTTGCGTTGAAGGACTCTCAAATCACAAACTCCCTCAGTAATTGTGCGTTGAAGTGCTGCATAATCTAAAGGTTCTAATTAAGAGCTGATAAGAAGCGTAATAATCTTCCAATTACCCTTCGTGATCTTCTGTTTCCACAAAGTCAGACTTCATCAGTACAATCGTTGAATCATGATTTCACATGAATCAGGGATGTTAGGGACGTGTTGGTCCTGAATAACAACGGCCACTATGAGGGGTCTGAATATGTTCAGCGTGTTGCAAAGTGTGTGTGTGTGTGTGTGTGTGTGTGTGTGTGTGTGTGTGTGTGTGAATGTGTGTGTGTGTGTCTGTGTGTGTGTGTGTGTGTGTG
>JAOVYW010004774.1:0-12829 GCA_025775045.1 Hiodon tergisus | reverse complement strand
ACGGGGGGTGGGGGGGGGGGGGTGGAGACACATGACCACGTACAGCGTAAGTAGGACAGCTGCCGTTCTCACACTTTATGATAATATTTTTATACATTATACATTTATACAGAACCTTTTTACTACATGTCATGAACCATAACTAAAAGTTTGCCTTCTCAATTCCATTGAGTAGTTTTTAAATGAATAAACTAGCTTAATGAGCAGCTTCCTAGTGTGTACTGGAACAAGGGAGCCCCTCTATTTAGACGGAAAACAGACCGGTCCCGGGTCCAAAATCAGCTGATACCTGAGCTTGCGGACACTGCGCACGGACGAGGTGATGAAGATGACGATGGGGAAGATCTCAGCCCTGTGCAGGCGTCTGACGCAGTCGAGGCCCAAAGGGAGTACACAGTGGAAGCCCTGGGAAGAGGAATCGAGAGTAAAGTTTTAGTTATGGTTTGGTGGGTGTGACTGAAATGTGTTCATTGGGGGGGGGTCCACGTGGGTAGCACTGCAGAGTAGTGGTTAGAGAGTCATTTGACATTATTAGGCAGTTTTAATGTAATAGAAGACACTCAACTTATATGTTTAACTTCGGTGATTAATCCTGTTTTGTAAAAGTCTAATATAAAATCCCATTCTTGTCAGACACTTAAAACGTCTTGGACATGAAGCCAACTTTAAATAAGCGTGATGCCTGCATGCTGTGACAGTGACCAAGGCCATTTTAAAAAGAGGGGAGACGCGGGGTGGTGTAGTGCCGCCCAGTACCGTACACACCCGCTTCATCACTCTCTCCACGCTATGCAGGGTGTAGTAGCAGGAAGAATTTGGCCCACAGTTCTCCAGTATCTCCGCCTTCTGCATCTGCATGGTGCGCTCATTACTGTTCAGTTGCTCTGCGAAGGGATGGGGCACAGGTGGAGGACGGAGAGTTGAAAAAGGACCAACCGTTCCACCGCACACATATTCTTATAATTTTGTCATGATGCCCTAATGTAACTGTATGCGTATATGTCTTATGCATGCATATGGGGACCAAGACTTTTAAAAGTTAAAGTTTAAGCACACCCCTCAATACTAAGGATTCCTACAGCAGTCCAAGTAATACATGGAGTTTTATTTTGATGCGTTTTCTAGGGAGAGTCAACAAACGACACCTTTTTATAAATGATAAACCCCACACATGGCTGAGACACGACCCCCTACCCGGCTCGCACAGCTTAAAGCCCTGCAGCTCTCCGAGTCTCTTGTTCAGGATCTGGCCGTGCATTGTGGGTAGCAGCAGCACAGGCCGGGCGGCCGGAGGTTGGTGTGGCGTGACCAAGGTGTACGGCATGAGGGTGACACAGCCCCTGGGCATGGCGCTGTCCCCTGCTGGGATGACACAAGAAACAGTCAACTCGTCCGGCAGTGAGGAAGTGTCCACAGGCCCACCGAGGCTCGTCCAGCAGTGAGGAAGTGTCCACAGGCCAACCGAGGCTCGTCCAGAAAGGACAGCGGACGTGCCCAAATCCCAAAACTCCAGTAGCCACACCTTTCTCCTTTCCGTCTTCGCTGTTGTCCTCCTCTACGGACAGCCACAGGGGGTTACGGCCAAGGCGCCCCGTGCTGATGATGCGCACCACCTTCTGCTTTGCCTGGGCCTGGTGAGAGGGCGAGGGAGCGAGGCATCGAGGCATCAGGCATGATCGGAATGCTGGAACACCATCCAACTACAGAGCGCCTCTTTCGTTAGCCGAATGCTAGTCGAATGCTAGCCTTACTTTTACATTAATGTGTATCCAGACTGCAAAACCATCTAAACCAAAACTAACAAAACCTCTCGGATGCTTGGGTTTCTGAATGAACATTGGGCTTTAATAATGGCTGTAATCCACTTTGAGGGTTGTCAGATCATGTGGACCTTTTATTAAGTCTTTTCCAGATCCACACCTCATCCCTTTCTGCAGGTGGAAGCTAACTAAAGCATGTTGATTGTCTGGCGAAACGTCAGGTTTTTAAACCGACAACTTACTCGTTAAGTTTGGTCCAATGCCCGCATTACACACATATACGTCCACCAGAAGTACACCTACTGCATGTTGACAGCAGATAACAAAGACAGCATTCCACATGTCTTACCTTATTGTGGTGATTGCACTGGTAGCTCATGTCTTCGATGGCTCTAATCAGCATGCTTTGAGCTCTGAAAGATTTTTTATTTAACCGTGAGCGACTCTTTAGGGCAGTTTGGTCTTTAATCAGAATCCAGAAGGGCCCCTTGTATTTGTACCACCAGCCAATAACTCAAAATCCTTTAATTATGGTCCTGGTATAATAGGCATAATGTAATTTAGTTCAGGAAGTGTCCGCCCCAGTCTCAGAAGTACCTGTAGTAATTGGGCAATGTTCCACCCTTCAGGTCAACCAGCTGGCAGGGATGGACGTGGCTGGCCTTCCAGGAACCCTGGGGTCCATGCCGCGTGTCGGACACATGCAGGATGTCATTGCATTTGGCCGCCAGCGCCCCTAAGCCCGTGCTCGGTAGGGACATGTTGACACGAATGTAGAAGGAGTCACCAGACGTGACCTCCCCATTCTGAAGCTGGCACAGCAGCTTTTCGTAGCCTGGGGGTAGAGCGGTCAGAAACGCACATGGTTGAGACCCGCACATGGTTGATAGGGTAACATTGGGAGAAACATGGCGGCCCGAGGAAGTCCTCCAAGCAGTCCTGACTGGTTTTTTGGCATTCCATTCCACCCTTCAATTCCCTCAGGTGTGATCAACACGTTTTTGCAATCACAGTTCAGACACGGTTCCCCATCGCCCCCTGGTTACTTCTCTCTTCCCACGCAACAACTTAAGCCTCACCGTCTTGATTGGGCCGCAGGGTAAGGTGGCAGAACCCTCTGACCTGCCCCAGTGCCCACAGCGCCTCCTCAAGGGTGGAGTCCTGCAGAGCCATGCGCAGCGAATGCCGGCCTTGCTCGTACTGCACCTGCACAGCATCGCAAAGTTAACGGAGTCGCAGAATCATCTCGCTGTTCTGTCAAATGAAAGTGGTGAAAATAACAAAATGCTACCCTAATACAAACATTGCAGCGTAAATCCGGATAAAAGTGGGTTAGCTTAAAAAAGTTGAATCTGTAAAGTTGGAAATAGTGGGAGTGTAAAATGTTACAGTGTAAATCCAAATTAGGAAAAGATCTAGCGAAAATCCATTGAGTGGATGTCATTTAACTTTCTCCAGTGGGGTTACATTAAAATACTAGTGGCTGACAGGAGGAGCCACATCCGAGAGGGGATGGGGGGCATGGACTTTTTCCTTACCTCCAGGACCTGTGCCCCAGGGCTGATGCCCACGTTCTGCGCCGCCGAGTCCTCTTTGACCTGGTGTATGAAGACTCCCGTCTTGTTGCCCCCAATCACTTCCAGTTGGTCGAGCAGCACCTCCCCCTGGAAGGAGATGGTCAGGACGCGGCTGGAGTTGCGCATGGCCTTCGGCCGCTCCCGGACCAGGAACGGCGGCATCGTGGTCCTGGTGGAAACGGGCCCAAGACGAGATTCAAGCAAATGTCACACAGTGACTAGCAATCAACAAGCGTTTTTCTATGGGATGGTTTATCGATGTGTGAAGAACGGGCGTAAAAAATAAAATCACAGCATGCTTGAATGGACGTATAGGGAAGGCTCACCAATGGTTGGGCTCGTCCACGTTAGAGGCTGGTGTAAAGGGCGGTTGCTGGACTGCCTCCTCTTCAGGTTCTGTAACACGGCGAAACGGGGAGACGCGTGAACGAACCACCTCTACTCGTGCTAGCATGCAACACAAGCCCACCGATTGCAAGTGCACAGATGCACACTCAGATGAATGTCAGCCACTGCAAAGACAGGACGCACTGGAGAGAGCCACTGCAGGTAGTGCAGTGCGAGTGGCCTGGGTGCCATACCTTCAGAGATGAAGACGTACTCGTTCTCGCAGCTCGACAAAGACAAAACGGAGTCCCACCTTGCCAACCCAACGCTACAAGAAACAGAGAGGAAGAGAGGAAATAAATGATCCCCTTACCTTCAGGCCCTTGCCCACAGGGCCAGAAAAACTAGAAAATCCAGTACCAAACTACGCAGGGGAACAATTCCAACAGCGCATCCCCAGATAACAACTTAACCGCTTTTCCCATTTGTGGTTGCACAAAGACAACCCAATGACGCTTGGAGCAAAAGGGGAAGTTATTCAGATGTTATTTTGTGCATTTTCGTGAGCTGTTATGTTTTGGGAATTTTTGGTGTTTTGGATTGGCCCCTTCTACTTCTGGTTCTCAGTAAAAATTAACCCATAATCATAGAAAAAAACAAAGAGGATGATCAGTATACAATAATTATTTTACATTAAACTTTGGATTCATTCATAATTATTAATCAAGGCTAAGCGTCAAATACATTCCCTCCCGTGAGAGGTGTCTAACTCGGAGTGCAAATATTGTGGTCAATTCTAGCAAAAACATAAAACTTCTCCAAAGGCCTTTTCAAAAAACAGCATTTGAGTGTTACCAGTTAAATTTGGTCTGTTCTGGTACTACTGTTAATTTCTGATGCCAGATTTCTCCTTGCTTTTGTGATGCCTAAGCCCGCCTCAGTGAGTGACACTCACGCTCACCTGTGAGTGAAAAATTGCTCTTCCAGCTGTCGTTTGCGGAAGGAGTCAGGGGAAGGTGGCTCCACGCATTCTGAGTGAAAGCTGCTGAGATCCTCTATGTTGTCCTACACATGTGAAAGAGAGCTTTGCTTGAGAGGAAACCAGCACAGTCCAGGTCGCCCGCTCAACCTTCAGAGAAACTTCCAGAGCTACTGAGAACGTAGGCTGCCTGGGCACCGCGGTGAGTTAATTTATTTCATCACAAGGCCCAAGGATGCGCTGAGATGATGAAAATATCTACACGTCTACAACAACAAAAAACGATTTTGGTCCACTGCCCACCTGGCACATCAGGGCTTTTGGCATACCTCTATGCTGGAGCTTTTCATGTGTTCTGGGCATATGGCTTTCGACCTCTGGAGTCTGGGACGCAAAGGGGCGCTGGATTGCCAGCTAGACTTCATGGCCTGCACACGCACAAAAACACACACACACACACACCAGAATCAGGGGTTGTCCTGCAAAACACTCAAGCCTTGTGACCGAGTGTGCACTCTCTCCCTACCTCCTGTTTCGTCTGGGCCTGAAGGCTGAAGAATTTCTCCTGCAGCTCCACCAGCTGGCCCCTGAGGGTGTCTTTCTCGGCCAGGCTGCGGGCAATCTGGGCCTGCGTCTCATCCCTCAACAGGTACGCCTGAGGTCACAGAGAGGTCACTCTCAAAGGTACAAAGGTTGGAATGCAGTAGCGGAGAGACGTTCACCATCTACACAGGAAGGCAGTCCAACCCACCTGGTCTCGCTCCTGCTGCAGCTCACGCAACTGGCTCTGCATCACTGCACTCTTCTGCTGGTACATCTCGCAGTCCAGGGACATCTTCTGCACCTGCAGCACCAAGCACTCTTTCTCCTCCAGGAGCTGGGAAGGGTGGTGGCAAACACACCCAGGCAAGACCATAGTGATGAGGAAAACAGCCCACCACAGAGTAGGCACAGACGGATGAACTAGGACATGGAGGATTCTGAACTGAACCATGGGCAAATACACTGTGAGAATACCCAGTAGGTTATATGACACAAATGGCAATTTGTTTTTGGATAGGTGCGAGGGTAACAAGACACCAGTGTGTCTCATACCTGTTCCCTCTCTCTGGCCAGTTTTTCGTTCTCCTCCCGCTGATTGTGCACCTGCTCCATTAACTCAGTGCGCCCGTCCCGAGCCTCCTCCAGGTCCTTCACCAAGATGTCCTCCCTGGCCTGGGCCCCATAAGAGAAATAAACAGCAGGGGGAGGAATGTCAGTAAACCTGACAGGTCTGAGCTAAGGCACATTAGCACAATTGCCAATTACAAAATGGGGAAAACACAAAAAGTTCAAAATTTATTCATTTCATTAGGTGTCTAAGTGAACTTTCTGCACCTTTGTACACTCATTATTATGACGAATTTCATTGAAATGCATTATTATTATACATTTTTACACTCATAATAATAATAAATCGCCTGCAAGTGTACTACCAAGGGTAGGCTGTATGCATCCTTGAGTTTGTGTCGTCGAGTGTTTCAGCGTATGGTCCTGTGTACGTGCCCACCCCCCTCACCGGAGCAAACTTCTCAGCCTCCAGCAGCTGCTTGCGCAGGAGACTGACTTCCTCTTGCAACTGCTGGACGACACTGGAGCTGCTGTCCTTGAGTGATCGCTGCCTCTGGAAGTCTGTCTCCGTCTGGGCCTTGCGCAGCTCAAACTGGAGTTGGTACACCTGGCAGTGGGGTCAGACACGGGGCGCCACAGTTACTCATGGTGTGCATGAAACACCTCCGTCGGGGGGGTGTATGGTGAGAAAAATGTCCCAAACGGGGGGCATGCTTGGCCCCAGTCCAGCCAACCTGCAGTTGGAGGTCCCGGCAGCGGATGTTGACCGCGGAGTTATCCTCGACAGCGGTGGTGTAGCGCATGTACAGGTCACACTTCTCGTCCTTCAGTTTGAGCACGTCGCGGTGCAGGCCAGCCATGTGGCGCCGCAGCCGGCCGTGCTCCGCCTGCAGACGCCGGTGCTCCTCGCCCTGCTGCCCCGCGCGGCTCAGCTCCCCCTCCTGGGTGGCGCAGCGGGCGCTCAAGTCGCCTGCCTCCCGCCGCACCTCCTGTAGCTCCCTCTGCATGCTCGTCACCGCCCGTACCAGGTACTCCGTCAGCTCCGAGCTATTGATGAGCCCTGCGGGGAGAGGCGGGAATATGAGCGTCCAACTTGGAGGTCAGCAAGTTTTTTACACGTAGAAAAGATTCACTACTGTATTAATACCAACATGCTCCACGCTAAGGGGCAGTCGTCGTTAGCCTATTTGCAATGAGACTTGCAGAGATTTCTGATAGTTTGTTTGTTTATTCAATATATTATAACCCCGCTCCCCAGCCGTGTTGCTGACTCACCACTGAATCCAGAGGGCTCGGTGCTGGGCTTGCGGCCGGTGATCAGTGTGTACAGTTTGGGGTAGTGGATCATCAGGCTTTCCAAGAGGGCCATGGCGCCATTCCGCCCCTGACAACGTAGGAGATCGAGCATGTGGCCTGGAAAAATACACACCGACAGCTAAATTTCACTTATGTTTACATTTTAGGCCTTTAGCAGACACTCTTATTCAGAGCGATGTCTGGAAGTGCTGTGGTTTAGGGGCTAAAACAGAAACAGAGCTATCTTGCCCTAATGACAATTACTGAGAGAAAGTATAAAGACTATAGACCTCTCCCCCATACCATAGCCACCTCTGTCCAAGGAGGCTTCTGCACTGAGGAGCTCCACATGGCACAACAATCACCACTTTGTGTTGCCATTCCTCTGGCTTGCATAGGAAATGATAGATCTTTGTTTCATGACTTGTTTCACCATTCATTCCATCTCTTTGTACCCCCCCCCCCCCTCACTTGTCTTCATGGAGCGGTTGGTGAACTTCATGGAGTTGAGGATCTCGTCCTCATCCAGCTCGCTGAGCACCCGGGCCTGTCGCAGGTAGGGGATCAGCATACAGGGCTTCACCCCCAGCGAGATGCGGTGCCGGTGATTATTGAGCATATCCCAGAGCTCTTCCTCCTCCCTTTCCTTCAGGTCGGGACCTTCTGCGTGCACGTCCATCGCCACCACCTGGGAGCAGACCGATGCGGTGGAACTCATTGAGTTCTGTTATGTGCCGACACCCCCTGGAAAAAAAAAAAGAGTTTGATTTGTCCACAGAGCTGGGGACTTTGCCCTGTAGCTTAATGAGCTAATCCTGCCTCTTTTCAAGAGGTTGTGCCGCAAGCGGAGGTTTAAAGGACCAAGGTTTGATTTCCAGTTAAGAAACTGGTATGCACCCACATAGGTCACACTGGCGCACCTGTACTTCGGTACTAAAAATAAACAGATGGTAATGCCTAGCGTTGTTAGGTCCAATGTAATTTTAAATAGCTTTCATGGTTTCACATTTTACCCATTGACACGGCTGGTTGTTTACATACTTAAATTGTTGTTAATGACAACGGTGACACACAAGGGAACCGAGACACCAATCAGCGGGCCGGTGACTTTCTCTGCGCTGGTATGCCGACTCTCCTGGGCCGCAGGCAATGCTGGTGCCCAGCGCATACAGACAATGATGTACCTGCACGCTGTACCAAGAGTGCCTGGAAGAACCTGAAAGACCAGATTTTGAAGAACTTCCATGTTGGCATGAGTCCAGGCATAAATCTCTCTGTACCCCACTGATATACATTCAGGGCTGTCATTCTGTCAAGTGCATGTTATCCGACTTCTACATGTTGCACCGCACAGATGTCCCGAAGGGGTATTGAGAAAGTTCTTCTCAACATGTATGGACTGATGCTTCAGCCAGTCATTATGCTTAGGCAAACAACTCAAAATTAATAAATAAAAAAGCACACACACAATCCATTTGACCAGTTCGGCTGTGTCATCGAAGCCCAGTCTTTTTCATGTTTTCTCTGGCCCGTGGATTCAAATTGAACTCAGTTATCCAGTTCTCCTTTAACAAATAAAGTATGCCCAGTGGACACCAGGCTACTGAGTAACGGCTGTACAGAGAAAGGGTAAAGTATAACCACAAAGCCCAAACCTCCGACTGTGTACCGTGGGTCAACATAGACGCTGAAAATATTTTTTCAGTTCACAACAATGAACACCCCCTCTCGTAAGCACGCGCACACGCACTCCACTCACGAAAATCTTCGAGATCAGACGAGGAAAGAGACAAGGAAGAATTAAATAAAACACATCTGGTTAATTGCAAGTAATATCATAATAACATAACTTTTATTTATAACTTCACTTTCTAGCAGAAACACACTTTAAAAAAACAACACCTAAACCATTGTCCGACTACAGAAGTATTTCGATAAGTGCCAAGAGTTACTCAATATGTGCTATATAAATTCCATGAGGAGTATCTCATGTTATCAGCACGTTTATACTGTACGTACAACCGCCGTTTCCTTAAACTCCGATTTATGTCCCGCAGACCTGTGACTAAACAGAGCCAGCCTTACCTCTCTTGTAAGTTACCCGGTATGAGTTTTAAGAGAAATACGCGCCTCCGTGGACCTACTGAGCTCAGTGCGCTCACCAGAAGGAACCCGCGATCGTAAAAGCGTACAATTAAATCCAGGTGAAAGGCAGATCTGCTCCGCGTTAGCATTTAAAGGTTGGCTTTTGGAAAACCACTCATCCACTTGCGTGCCAGCTAATGAAACGCAGTCGCCGAATTCGCTAACCCAACCCACTCTACCTTTACACCGTTCAGCCTACTGCGGCTAGGTATATAAAAAAAAATACAATAGTCATTGGGGAAGCATGCAACTACTGTAAATCGTTATTTCCTTCACGAGGTTTTTTTTTTTGGTCCCTTTTTGTGACAAACAAAATGCGTATTAATTTATTAAAATAATAAAAAGAAATCTATTTTAATATATAACACACACACACACACATATATATTCTTATTTTAATATATATAATCCAATCTGCCAAGTAGCACATTTTTATTTTATTTATGTTTTCTATATCAATATATTGGGGGGGGGGACATTTTGAGCATACTTTAAAAATATTTTTTATAATCACGGCCCTGGATCAATTGTAATAAAGCTTAACACAATCAGAAACATAGTGCTTCACCCGGTCAGGTTTCCTTACATATTGTTACACGTAGGTATGTCAGTGGTAGAAAAAATGTTAATAAGAGTTCATATTTTTTGATGGCATTAGTTCCCCCCTCAAATTCCCCCTGTCAGGCACAATAATAAAAAGCTAGGTCCGGGTCTGTCCTGAGTCCGAATGAGAGCTCTCCATCCCAAATACCCGCAAATAGCCATTTACCCCGGTTACTTCAGAGGGCCCTTTGAGCACACGTGACCGGTGTAAACATTGTTTGAACATACATGGGTCCAGCCAAATAAATGGCAGAGCGCAAATATTTTGCTTTTACACCTGTACAACAAATAAAGAGAGACTGCTGCACAGGTAGGCCTACAACAAATCATAAAATACTCTGATTGTGTGCTCGAACGTAATTGTGACGCAATTCGACAATAAAGACTACGCGTGTTCTTTGGCGGCGAACGGTAAGTAAAGGAAGAAAATGTTATTTCTTTGGTTATATTGGTTTTAGCTCTCATTCATAAGCAACAATAGCAGGAATAAAAGCAATAACCATGTATTTACACGTGCACTATATTTTATTAATCAGGAAACTCTGTTAAAAACCAAAACAAATAGGACGTGATGGTTCCTGTTATGGTGTCATCACTGTAATGGTGTCATAAATAAGCAATTTTGTGTGGTCTGGAGATCACAAAATATACTCAGTGGCAGTAAATTAGGTACACTAGTATTGGGTCGGATCCTGCTTTGCCTTCTGAGCAGCCGAAATTCTACAGGGCATGGATTTCTGTCAGGAACACAGGGATATTGGTCCATGCTAATGTGTTGGCATCAAGAAGTTACTGCAGATTGGAAGGCGGTACTTTCGTGCTCTGAAAGATGTTCTATTGGGTTGAGGTCTGGGTACTGTACAGGTCGCTCAACTGAACTGAACCCACTGCCATGTTCCTGGAACCATTCTGAGATAATACGACCATACGCGACATGGCACATTATCCTGCTGGATTTTTCCATGTAGACGATATCTAGTGAGGCACCGGTTAAAAAAATTAAGGTTTGGGACGCTTGATAGCAATTGCTCAGTTGGTATCAAGGGACCTAAAGTGTGCCAGAAAAAACATTCCCCACACCATTTACACCACTGGCACCAGCCTTTAACGTTTGACACCAGGCAAGATGGGTCCATGGACTCATGCTGCTTAGGCTAAATCCTGACTCTGCCATTGGCAACAGGAGCCAGGATTAATCAGACCAGGCAATGTTTCCCCATTCTTTAATTGTCCAGTTCTGATGATCATGGGCCAACTGGAGACGATTCTTCTTGTTTGTTCTGATAAGACTGGAACCCGGTGTGGTCGTCGGTTGCCATAGCCAATTCGTGACTAGGCCCGACAAGTCGCATGTTTTGAGGTGCACACCATTGTTGTACTGCGCAGTTATTTGCCACCTGTTAGTTTGCCATTTCCCTTTGACCTTTCTCTTCAACAAGCTGTTTTTGCCCACAGTGACTGGATGCTCTTTGTTTGTCGTTCTTTGTTCTCGGTAAACCCTAGACACTGTCGCGTGTGAAAAGCCCAGGAGGGCAGCCATTCCTGGAATCGCACCTAGCTCTGATTCAAAAGTTTTCTCTCCTTTTTTTCTATGACGGTAAAGGTCTGAAGCAAGTCAGTCTCTCCTCAGATGGCACCCTTGGTTTTTAAAGACTGACTATTATGATCAATAAATACTAATTTGTAAAAGCAATGAAAAGGGTCAGATGCGGGACATGGGACACTCTAATGTTCTCAAACAACGCTATATTTTACTTTTAACTCTGCAATGACTTACCTCCACACCTATGACCTTATGTGAACTCCAGACCACGACAAACCACAGTGACCTTCTAATGAATTTACGGTTGCAATTGGAAAAGCTTCGGGGAAGCCCTTACTGGAGATTTTAAAATAGATAATAAGTGAATGTTTAAATAATAAAAATCCGGACTCCAAAACACAACTATGAAAAGAGATGGAACAGAGGGGGGGAAACATGAGTGGGAACAGCTGCATTGGACTAGCGGTGTTATTATCTGAACGATTTTCCTGACATTCCCTTCCAATGCTCATACAAGGATATAACAACATCTACACTTTGCATTCAGACAAAACTGCTATGCAGAAGAATCTATTTTCTCTACAGACCTGTGAATGTGCTATTGTAAAAATGTACCGTGGCATGTAAGACGATCGGAGGGACACTCCCAGGCCATTGGGAACCGGGGAACTTATACACTCCTCCAGATCTCCCTGTGCACATTTAATCCACATTTAATGTTTTGTCTGTGGGCTTCGAGAACTGGTCAATTGCTGTGCTTGCTGCTGCACCGACTAATCGATCCTTTGGGTCACTGAACTTTCTGCTCTATGATTGCAAATCAAAAGTCTAAATAATATAATTGATTTGTTTCTGGTCGTCACTATTATATTTTAGATAGGCTTTTGCAGTGTCAAAAAATATAAGACGTGATACACTATATGGACAAAAGTATTGGGCCATACTTCTTAATCATTGAATTCAGATGTTTCATTCAGTCCAATTGCCAAAGGCGAATAAAATCAAGCACTTAGCCATGCAGTCTGCCTTTACAAACATTTGAGAAAGAATGGGTCATTCTAAAGAGCTCACTGAATTCGAGCATGGTACTGTAATAGGATGCCACCGTTGCAAAAGTCAGTTCGTGAAATTTCTTCCTTCCTAGATGTTCCACGATCAACTGTAAGTGGTATTATTGCAAAGTGGAAGTGTTTAGGAACCACAGCAACTCAGCCATGAAGTGGCAGACCACGTAAAGTTACAGAGCGGGGTGCAGTACTACTGTGCTATAATTAAGTGCTGAGTGCTGAGGCGCATAGTGCGTAAAAGTCGCCAACGCTCTGCTAACTCAATAACTGCAGAGTGTATGCAAGCCTTACATCACCAAGCAAAATGCCAAGCGTCAGATGGAGTGGTGTAAAGCACGCTGCCATTGGACTCTGGAGCAGTGGAAATGTGTTCTGTGGAGTGACGAATCACGCTTCTCTATCTGGCAGTCTGATGGACGAGT
>JAOVYW010004773.1:0-12829 GCA_025775045.1 Hiodon tergisus | reverse complement strand
ATTACTTGGGTTGTTACCAACATCTGGTGAAAATTGTCATGTCAATAGCACCTTTGGAAATATATTTACTGAGAAAACGTGTTCAATTCTTATTTCACCCGCTGTATATAAAAAGTAGTAAAAACCAACAGAGGAAAGAACCACCCCCTCCTACATGTACGTCTAGATATGGAAACGGTTACCTGTGTACTCTGGTTGATATGCTTTCCTGCACCTCGCTGAATTGCTTAGATGGCATCCTGAAGGCTCTGCTACATTATATATAAATGAATACGCCACTCTGAATTGTCATCAAGTCGGCAAGCTATATCGTTCATTGACACGCTTATAGTATATGACATAATTAGTGCAAGACGTTGGGTTCAAAGCCAAACTCTGCACATGACAAACATAAATCCTGGGTTCGAACATTTAGCAGAGTTGCGCATGCGGTTAGCTAAATTTTAAATCTTGCAAACTGCTGCTTGCCTTTGAAACATCATTAATTTCTGGAACTCACAATGGCCTTTCTAAATCATTTCATCTTCAATAAATACTTCACAGCATACCAGATTACAGATTTGCTTCTTTTTATGATAATACAGGGTGTTCCATCCTGTAAAAGGATCAGCTAAGGAGGACCGTTTTTTCGGGAGATACTAAGAAGGTTGTGTATTCTATCTGTGATTCATCCTCTTTCCCTGCCCACTGACATTCAAAATGCGGTCCAGGGAGACGTTCACTGGCCAGCGGGTTATACAGGGTGACCCTCTGGACCCTTTACAAAACCTCAGTAGACCCCAGCCAACAGTCTGGTCCTTTCCGTTCTGAACCCACACAGGGTCATTTTCCGGCTCTATCCATTTGGGATCCCCACCACAAGGCATGACTCTGGCCCTGTTGCGGTCGTTCTCCCTGTGAACGTAAGCATGTTTTGCATTAAATAATTACATCCAAAAAACCTGTCACTTGCTCAGGAGTCCTGCACAAAAACTGAGCACAAACACGCTACGCTTCAAGCGCACCACATACCATAGCTCCAAGTGGTGTTAACGAGTTTGACTAAGTTAGTGGATTTCCTTAATAGCCCTTAAGAGAAACATCGGATTTTAGCAGTGAGGACAGTCCAGGGCGCCCCCTTTAAGAAGTGTAAAGCTATTGATTAGCAACGCCACAGGAGAAGGAGGTAAAAATACACATATAATAAAGCACTTCATATTTGGCTCAGCTAATGTAAAGGTTACATGCTGGGGAATATTGCCGGGATCGATAAGAGAGTACAATTTCATGTGCGGCCCAATGCGTTGGCCGCTTCCGCGTCCGCCCGATAAAGTCAAACGTAAAATGTCGCGCGGGGTCACGTCAAAGCGGCTCCCCGGCATGGTCGGGGGAACGCGCCATCCTGCTTTAATGAGAAAGACTCGGGGACGAGGGGGAACCGGCAGTTCTCGGAATACCCGAAGCGCTCTGACTAACACTGACTTTATTGCGAGCCTCCGCGAAACAACAGCGCCAAATGGAGCTGATTAAGATTTAATTAATGTCATTTTGTTCCTTTACACTCAGTAACGCTGCTACTTCCTCATGCAAACAGCACAAGAAAATCTCTTTAAGCAAGACAAATGGATGGATTGAAGAGCAGACTAACAACATTAGCTGGCTAATTAAACAACAAAAGACAATGCCAGCACTTCCCGCCATAAGGTTTAATGAAAAGGTTAACGGCGCATAAAAAGAAAGACAACTGTGTCCCTAAGCAGGGGCGGCCACCTCCCAACACATGACACCGATTTTTTGAAGATTCCTAGACGACAGACAGATTTTTGTTTATATTTTATTTCTCCAACTACAAGTGAAAAACGTGACTGCGGCCAGAAAACCCTGGAACTCATCACCGTAGCATTAAGCTTGAAACCGAACTGGCCTCCTGCCACCCCCCCGGCCCCACCAAGGCTGAGACAATGGCACCGCTAGGCCTGAAGAGGCACCTTTCCCAAGGAGGGCAGCACACCATTCACACCGAGCCCTTCTTTGGAATCCTGCGTAAGTTCATTCAAACGGTGCCCTCCATTCCAGGACACTTTTCCTTTAAATGGGGATTCGTACAGGTGTACACAAAACAAGGCCTCTTGTCCCACCATTCGGGATAACAGACGCCGCCTCCCAAACGTAGGCCGTTGTACTGTGCACTCTAGTAAACCTTTTACTGGCCTGTGCCGAGACCTGTTATTGAGCCTGCAGGTCCACAACCCTTAAACTAGCGGTACGCAGCTACACTGCAACGTCCAGAAAACAACCCACCTTCCGAAAGATCATTTTTAAAAGCAAAATAATATTAGTAAGATCTGAGAGAGGAAAAAAAGGAGAGAAAACAGCAACAATTCAAGTCACTGACACTGACACTGACACTGACATGAAGTCCACTACTTCATAAGTTCTTATTCGAAGCACAGAAGCTGCATCGCGTATCTGGTCGCAGACAAGCTTTCATGTTAACAAAAATATTTGTCTTACCCAGTTGAAATTCTCAAAAGATAAACTCGCATGAAGAGGGTCTTTTAAAAAATGAATGTGATGCAGAAAAACTAATCCCAAAGCAAGCTATTTAAGAGCTTTGTTCATTAATTCATTATGAAATTCTGGTTGACAAATAGAAACACATCAATATTGAAAACATCTACAGCATCTCTCTTTATGAGTTGACACATTTAATATGCTTACTAAAAGCTTAAAAGTCCTAAATAACTTTTTATCTTAGGAACTTTAAATATACATGACATGCAGCCGTCTTTCAAAAAGTACTTGGAGCTGAAGGGAACATAAATTATCCTTCATTATTTACATAAGATGCTACTCTCAATACTAGGTTATTTTTTCCCTGGCATGTTCTTGTCTCTGACTACTAGGATGATATGAATTAGAATTTACAGAGAAACATGGACTCTCACAACAGGCGGAAGAGGCCAAAAGGAGATGGAAATGCGATTGCATTATTTTAATTGTCTAAGCACAAAACGTATTTAATTAGCACACAGTCACCAGCCAGCATTGCCTACAGGCGACCAAGGCCTCTCTCCCAATTGAGCTGCGTAGCAGGCAGAGTTTAAAAGGGATGGGTTGCTCAAAGGTGCTGTGGTAAGAAAACTGTTGCAAAATAAAAGCTATATGTGTGCATGCTTAATTTCTGCAATGAAATCGAGTGAAAGTTATATATTACAAAAGCAGTCTAATGATGCTAATCTTTCAACATGTGGACACAAAATATTTCTTGGCAACAATTAAAACCAGCAAGTAAGAAACGCCTGCTAATTAAATTAGATCTTAATCTGACGATAAAGGCTGTTGACCCACAGGGTGTGTTTTTGTACTCAGTGCAGTGACACATACCATTTCCTCTATATCTTAAATTATGTAATAATAATAATAATGTAAAAGGAATCCCCCCCCCCCGACTAAGCTTCGGACAGATTCTTCCTTGACAATCAGCATGTTCTGAACTTGTATTTTAAGCACAGACACCGGCCCTTAACATACGTCGCAGCTACAACAAAGGGATGATAAATAGCGACACAAGAGCGCGACTGAGCATTGTTATCTGAAGATCATAGCCCAGAAATTGCACCTGACATTTCAAACGCTGAAAGTTACCCACACTCACACACACACAGTTATCTCCTCCACTCCCCTCCGCGGGGTGTTGCTTTATTAATGAGTCAGACACATAAAACGCGTCTGTACCACTGTGAGTGTCAGTCATCAAAAAAAAAAAAAAAAAAAGACTGTTTTGATCTGTCTCTTAGCATGTCCTGGAAATATTCTCTTTTATGAGGACAGGAGACAATCAGCGATTGGGCTTTCAAATGACCAGACCTTGAAGCTTCGTTCACGGACTTTAAATAAATATTGCGTTCAGAGTGAAGAAAGTTTGGTAGTCTGGGGTGGGACACGTGTGGAGGCATTCACAGAGTGCTTAATTGGAAAGATGTTGTTTACCTATGAAGGTTCCCTGTGAAGGAGACCTGTTGTTCAGCCTTGTTACCCAAACGTCCCCCCCCCCCCACCCCGAATGGAAGCTGCTGTTTTTTTCAATTACATGTCGGATCAAAGAAAGCAGATTCCTGGCCTCCCTGGGCATAGGTTCAACCGATTCAAACATATCTTCTGTACACTGTCATCCACACCAGAACAAACAACTGCAGGATTTCAGCATGGGAGGACGTCCCCTTGTCTGCAAGAGATATCTGACACCCAGAGGTTTTTTTTTCTCTCCCACCAACACCAAAACAAAGACCTCTCCGTGGCCCCCTTCTCCACGGCCAGATGAATACGGCTTCAATAATAAACATGTGTCACACATCTCTGTTTCAGCGCTGCCAAACGCAAACCCCTGAGCCCGTTTGACAAACTGTCCATCTCCCTCAGACTCTCTCAGAGTCTGGTTCATAGCCCCTCCAGGTTTACAAGTACGCGATCTTTCCGCATAGCGACAAGAAAAGAGAGTTTGCGAGTCTCAGCAGCGCCCGCTCTTTGATGCCTTCACTCTGCCAGCAGCTCATGTTAAGGATTCAGACACCGCCTTCCCATCGCTATACAGTAGGAGCCTGACAAACGGTTCGGGGGTTTTTTTCACCCCGAACCGAGTTACCGAACCGCGAGCGCACTGCATTTGACTGAAGTGGTTGCGAGTGTCAAACTATTCCAGATGGATGAGAAACCCTAACAGACAGAGTGTGAATACCCCCGCTTAAATGTTTCAAAGAACAACAAGCCAAGGCAGGTCAGAATGTAAATACAATACTCCTTGTATAAACACCCGCTTTTCGTGAATGGAAAGTCAGAACTGACAAAGACGTTACACCAGTGGGGGCTCGATGATGAAAAACCCAAACCGAGGAGATTACTTGTCGCTCTTTGGCACTAACATATTCAACCCTCGCAGATAATGGGAAAATGCGAGTCATCAGACAAATAAATAACAGATAATGTCCGTGCTAATGTTTTCAGGCTGGTCCAAATCACAGACGTTGGATGTTATCTATTTGCACCGCACACAGAGAATTACCTCATAAGGCATCTCCTGTATACCGAGGCAGGTAATGGACATCCCTGTCACTCAAACGCTGACGAACTGTAAAATGAGGTACCTCCGTCCTGGCGGCATTCTAAAACGCATAAACAACACGGCACGTGATTCCAGACCTGTCATCGGATCGGAGCTGTGGTTTGATGGGTTTCCCGGCCTGGCCATTTCAGTGGTTGATGTGTCCATCGTTCTACAATACTCAATAACTGGTTCCACTCCAAGACTGAACATGACAGAAAATCATTAGCCACAATGGGCCGTTAACTGTCACATGAATGATTGAGGCAGCAGTGAGGCGTTCAGCGCTGTGTGGCAGTTAAACATCCATCCTCCCGTCTGAATCCGACTAGGCCTAACCTTTGGAGGGAAACCCGTGGTCATTGGATCATTTGTGGAGTCATGCCGGTTACCTTAAACATGTGGTTTCAGTTTTGTGTGTCAGATTCTGTTTCATGTGAACAAACGGGTAGAAATTGAAAAGTACATTTAAAAAAAACAAAAACAAACGACAGCCTCCCCCCTGACTCCACCTCGAAGAGAGTTTAGAGGAAACCCTGAGGAAGTTCTGGGAAGTGCACCTTCAGAAACCGACATGAAACTTTTCCTGAGCGAAGACTGACGGCACGTTAGTCTCCCGTCGTTCCCGATATCGTTCGCCCCTCTTTCCCCCTCGCTCGCTCCGCATCACAAACGCGTTGAGGACCTTTCTCCTGACGTGTTAAACCCACCACAACACCGCGTCTGATTACCTCTGTGATGTGCCAGCGGAGGTGACGCCTCAGAGAGCCTCTGTCAGCAGGGGCTCTCCTGCGTGCGCCACTGGAGGGAGGAGTCCAGGCGTCCCTCCTCTTTGCTCAGACAGGAAGCTGGGGAAAGTTCCCCCCCGGGTTTCCCTGTAATCTGCTCCCCTTGTTCTCACCACAGCGGTGCGCACAGCCTCGTCTAGGGCTGAGAAAACAGGTTCAGACAAACGCTGGAGATGGTTCATTGGTTTTGCCGCTGCATAGCGTGACAAGATATTTATCCGGTATTACTAGATTAAAAACTTCATCTCACTTTAGGCCAACAGTAGAGGACACTGCAGAATTTACTTTTGTTATTTAAACAAAGGCAATGTCCATATTTGTACTGCAGTAATTAGTTCTAAAGGCCTGTCTCAGAGATGTATGGCACATGATTCGTCAGTGTGAATCAGGAGGAGGTGAACGCAGATGGAGAGACCCTGCATGTTTATGACAGAGGCTCGCCCACCCCTTCTGGTGGCAGGGCCTAAACACGGCCTCTGTTTGGATTTGACCACAGCCACTGTGGCTTGTTCATGCTGTTAACTCTGTGCTCAAAGCAAGGCATGCGCAATTCTCAGCACAGAAAATTCTCTTATCACAAAATAAGCCATCCCTTCAATTAATTGCTTTAAAAAAAAAAAACAAGTGGTTAATTATAAGCAAAGGTTAATTACCACCAGGTTAACGACATGCTATTAATACTGCTATTGTCCTGTTTAAATTACAGTCGCTTTATAAATATGCATCTAAATATTACTTGATTTAAAATGCAATGAAAACCATCTCATCGGTCCCACTTGATACAAGTCACTATGTCACGGACATCTCTGAGAGCCTCTATAAAGACTAGACTATCTTTGACCATGAATTTAAGCTGATTAAACGTACACTGACTGCTATTTTGCCCCAATTCCCGATTCTTTCATTAGTTTAAAAATGAAGAGATATGTGGCTATTGATACACTGGAAAGAGACAGAAATATCTGAAAGCGAGGAATCTCGTCGTGCGTGGTAGCAAATGTCAACGAGAACCCTCCAGAAGTCCTGCACGCTGACGACGTCGTGCCACTGATTAACAACGTTGACTACACAGCACCAAATTAAAAATCCCTTTGTGATGTCGACTTCCCAACGCGAGCTTAATGCAGTAACACAGAAAAACTGTATAAAGGACATTCGCCGCTTGCTGTGTGCGCCATGCCTTTGTAAAATGTACATTACTTACAGCGTGTCTACAGCAGAATAGCGTCTGAGAACATCTCGCTCAATTAATACATTGCAGTAAGCTAACATGCGCACAAACTGTTACAAAACGCTTTGGCGCTTTGAAAAGGCAGTCCAAAAATGTCTCCCGTTTCAGTTCTAGACTTTTTGCATGTATGAGCGTGGGAAGAAAAAAAAAGCTTTAAAAATGTGAGAATTAACGTGTCTGAAAACAGGGCAGTGTTCTCTCCCCTCATGAAATATAACTTTCATGTCAGGCTGTCTCTTCACCATGTGATCTGGTGGGTCTTGCCACTGGTCCTTAGATGATCATGGCTAGTTCAAGAGACCTGCTGGATAGAGGCAAACAGATCCTAATGAACGATGAAAACAGGTGACAGACATTACAACTCCCGGTCACTGAACCAGGGATCTTCTCGTCCCAATTGCTTGAACCCAAACCCCAGCAGCTATCCTGGTTCGCACGGGGGCACAACTCGTTACCACAGGGTATACCCTACTCACAAATACACATACACATACACATAGGAAGAGGTGCAAAACCTGGAAAGGAAATGTACTGGTTTGTGAATCCCTTTTTAAACAACCAATTTACTAATGAAATTGACCGGAATGTTCATACCTTCCCAAAGCCAACCATAATGCTCTTTGGTTTTTTAAATAGTTTTTTTAGACATGAAATAAGACCTCCTAGAGAAGGAGATATCTAGGCCATTATCCCCTCTATCCCCACAGACAGTCTCTGGAAGCGAGCTGGAAGAGACAGGTAGCGTGACAGGGGCGGATGAGTGACAGACAGAGGGCGGGCGACAGAGCTCAGGAGCGGCGGAGCCCCCTACAGGGCGTGATTACGAGCCCCGCGGTGATCCCGCCGCGCTCCGAAGCCCTCCGCGCTCCCTCCGCCGCACTCTGCCTTCAACATCGATATTTACGCCGCATGGCTTTTATTTACTCCCAGCGCGGTGTCAGCCAGCGCCCCGCGTCTGTGTCTGCCCGGCAGGGGAGCGAAAATGAAGCAGTTATTCTGCTTTTCATTTGTTTATTTATTTACTGATTTTGCACACGTACTGCGTCCGTTTACAGCTGACATTTCAGACGTTTCCCGTTCATCAGGCCGGAGACACCGCCTGCCCTTTCCGTCGCTCTCTCAGCAGTTCAAGGCAACGCCCCTAAGCTGATACGGATGTTGCACGGACCAGCCTCTTTACGTTTCATTGGATTTCAATCTGCAGGCGTGCGCACGTGTCGGGCCGGGCCGGGCCCATCCGTTTTCTAAGCCCCGTTGACAAAACGGCAACCGCTTCCATTTGGCCTGTTCTCCCTTTTGTCACCAGAAGAAGGGGGGAAAAAAACTGTACTTGCTAAAAAGTTTCCTTCCTATCCCGGAGTATGGGAACTGGCCGTGCTTTTAGAAAGAAATATTTCCATGATAAGCTGGCAGCATCCTTTCATGCCGTTACCCGCTGAGTGCATACAGACATGCTTGGTTTAAACCACCTTATAAAAAACTATGCACTGTAAATTCTGACACTTCTACTTGAATTCCTTTTCAAACACTCGTCTTTCCTTACCATAATAGATGTCAGCTCCTCTGATGTAGCTGAAGCATAGCTTCTCATACAGAATCAGGTCTCGCTATGCCGCGTTTGAAGCCGTCACCCAATGCGGCTCCGCGCCGCTCGACATGAAAGGGGGAGACGTCGTGGCACCTGCCGGGTTAGCTCGCTCGCGCGCGCCGCGAAACACCCACAAACCGGTTGTCCGACGCTCGCTCCCCCTTGTCAGCGGTCAATTTCCATGCTATCTTGCAGGCAAAAGCTGTCCCTCTTTGGTGCCCCCCCCACCCCCACCCACCTTCAGAAGGGCTCACCCCGCCATCGCGTCCTAGCCCGGGAGATTACACACCGCGCGTCCCTTTCTTCCGGAGCTCGGCGACTCTTTGCTTTTCAATCCACTCCGGTGAATAGACGTCTCAGGCCGACGGGCTCGCAGAAATGGGCTGAAAACCGACCGTCAGGCCGACGAAAGGCGCCACGCGAATCTAAAGAGATACGGGGGAAAGCGTTCATAACTCTCCAGGTAAAACAAGTTAAAAGAACTCCATGCGGCCGTGTCATATTCTAACCGTTGTCAGAGCTGTTCCATTCTCACAACGATGTCGTGGTCAAATATTTCAGTGTTTTGATAAATATGCATGATTTTAACTAGCTGATAATTGTTAACTTCTTTTTCTTTAACCCTCAAGGTAAAAAGTTTAAGAAATTGTCCGCTTTCTGAAAGACAACTGCAACGGAAGTTTAAAAAGCAACGTGGAGCGGAACTTCACAATGAGAACGATATAAATTATTCAAAGAGAAACATTATATATCTTTCTCTTTGTTTCATATTCCCAGATCTTCTGAAAAAAAAGGAATCTACCATGGGACATTGATTCTGCTATTCAGAACTGGCCCCAACCGAGAGAATTAACACCTTTTTCCGCGTGTTAAGGTTGGATGTTAACATAACCAGTCGTGGTATTGTCTTGTTCCTAAATTACAAGCCTAACAAATCTTTTAATGTCCCATGGGACGTCTGGGATTGGCACTGAGACAGGAAGTCTGTTTTGGGGGCGAGTTTAATCCTGGCAGATCGTATTTTCTTCCTCTCGGATGAAGCAAAGCAGTGTTGGCGGCTGCCGTTTCATGTCAGGCACAGGGGCTCCAAAACAAAGAGAAAACGAATGATTGGATGATTAATTATTTAGTGAGGGAAAGGCTAACAAGCTAGCCAAAAAGCTAACAGAGGCCGACGAACGGGCAGCCAGGTGGGTCTCTGTCTGGAAGGCGTGGTGCTTACGGCGGGAGTTTGCGCTGATGTTTGGACGGCGGGCAGCGGGAAGGACGCGGGTCGAGGCGGAGGCAGCACCGGAAACGCGCTGCTTCTCCAAGCAGCATTAGGGAAACCCAGGAGACCCTCTCACACACACCCGCTGTTTTTTTCCAGCTCCAACACACCAACGCAAAGGAAATGCTCCCAGTCGCGCATGGGGATTCACTCAGAGCGCCGGCGAGAGGTTAGTTAAAAAAGTGTTGAGTTTCAAAAACAGCAAATGTTAAAAAAAGTTGCTTTGCAAGTGAGAAATCCACGGTAGAAAACTTTAACAAGACCGAACGATATAGGGAACGGAAGCAGAAAACATTTATCTGGCGGGGGCCATTCGGGGAAACCAGCGCAGATCCGGTGGAACTCTACAACCCTACAGGGGCGCAGTAGGCCACAGGGGGCGCTGGTGCAACGCTCTTGTCAAGAGGCAGAAATGTGGCCAAACTGGGCTTTGAAGACAGACAAGACATTTTCCAATATCAATCCTCATGAAGTTTCATTTGGATTGTAAATGTACTGTAATTTACTGTCACAGATGTCTAATGGGTCCCTGAATCCAATGTGCTGGTTAATCAGCTCGTTTGAAGATGAATTTAGTTCAGGAAAAATACATCCATTAGGAAAAGGAAATCATCGTTTTTGAGGTATTAGAAATAAAAAAAGATTATATGCAATCATACAAGCAATCAGAACTCTTGTCTCCGAATTTTAATTTAAAGATATATATTAATTCAATTCATGCTATTTTCAACGCAACATATCGTTTAGTTTGCAATTTATTGGAGGGAAGGGAGGGGGTTCACTCAAGTAAGCTTTTTATAAAGTATTAAACAGACAAAAACACAGTCTTTTAAACACAATGAGTGAATTACAGCATAACCCAATACAAACATGCAGTACTGAGCAGACCACATTCCCCTGGGGTTTAATCAGAGGTGTAAAGACATCAGGAGTGCTGCTCGCCGGTCGCCATGACGAAACCCAGATAGGCTCGCATCGCAGCAAGACCAGGGCTGGCGGCGGTAATAGGAAGAGTGCCGGGTGTAAGTGATGAATGACAAGTGCCTGTCATCAAGTGCGGGTAATACACCTCCTGCCGAGAGTAAATGCGGACGGGCGGGGGCAAATCAGTTCCGAGGGGCATGATTGTGCCTCGCGCGCAGTGCTTGTCGCCGTCATTCAAATAAGCGGCTTGTGGTGAAATACCTGAGTGTGGAGCTGCTCCACGCTGCCCTTCATCAATCCCCTCTCCAGCGGTGCCGCCAAGCCAAGGGGCGCACTTTACCGGGCCGGAAGGGGCCGTGCGGTTCCTCCTGACCAAACCCTTCCATGCTGCCACGTTACCCGTTTAATAGGGCTTGGCCGCGGCAGGGGGGTGGAGGTCAGAACTTCACCACAGTGGCCTCCAGGGTTCACATGACGGGGCTATCCTTTTTGAGATTTTCAAAATGCGATTCGTTTTTAGAACAGTCTTACTCCACGCCAAATATTAGCCTATTACTTATCAATATTAGTTTAGCGGTAAAATGATATCGAGCAATTGGGTTCAGGAACTTCTTTTATATTTGCTTTCCTTGTGGAAATAATTAAGAGAAATGGATAAAACTGACAATTGCTTCAGTTAGCGTAAGGTTGCGAGTGCTAGAAAACTAATTTGTACAGAAATGATGTAGTAAAATGTTCTGACCATCAAAAGCTGCAGTCATACTGAATGCTCAATTGGACGGAATACATTTTGCTTTGACCTGGGAGCAATCAAAGGAATGCTACAGATACCAATAGAACACATCTTAAAGGCTTTGCAAATTCAAGAGTTCCCTCATATGGGTTTTTCCACTTGATCTTCGAGAATTTCATCATCCGCGGACATTTGATCTTTATCCACTCCGATGCTCGGCGTGCGCCCTAGCTCTGATCATCGGGCACGCAGAGTTTCGCCGCGCTCCTTTCTCCTGGCAGGCAACTCCGCGAGCAGGAGCCCTGCAGGATCTGACCAACGCTCGGCTCCTGTCGCGCCGGGCATTGTCGTTGCCAACGTCCAACCTTAATCACGGCTGGTTCCGGGGACGAGACCCCTGTGCTTCACATGGAAACACCCCACAGCGGGCACCTGGTCCGACGCCTGTTCTAATACTTCTCGCACTACACACAGGTAGGGCTCCGCTTGCTTTGTGCCTCACCGTGGCAGCCTGTTATGCTCCCGCTGAAGACGTGTCCCCCCGCCAGCGGTCAAGTGCCAACGATTATAGTTGAAAGCGAGCAACAGGCGGAGTGAATCTTCTTTCAGCAAAGTGAGTCTTTTGTTCCAGTCGATTTAACTTAAGAGAGGCGCCAAGTTCCCAGTGGCTGGTCTCTGGTCTCAGTGGGGAGAGCGCCGCCACTGGTCCCGTGGCATACACTGAGCCCGGTAATGATCCCAATCACTCTGCCTTAGCCAGTCGCTAGAACCAGGGCGCATATGGGGGTGATTGGTACCCGAGAAAAAGGGGGTGTGGGGGTGAATTGTTACATAAGCATGAAATTGAGCTGCATTGCATTAATGAACTACATCCATCTATGACCTCCGCTTTCCTTTCAAAATAAATCCTTGGAGTAGGAAAAAAAATTATCATTACTTTCACAGAACACATATAAAGACCTGGTGATATAGGGGTATTTATTGGAATGGTGGTGTCAAATTTTGTTTTCCTTTTCTGATCAGTATACTTTGTATTTGCCTGGCCAATGCCCTAAACATTTAACCCTGCTGGGATATCCTAACCTCCCTTACAGTTGGATATCCTAACCTCCCATACAGTTAACAGTACTGGATATCCTAACCTCCCTTACAGTTAACAGTACTGGATATCCTAACCTTCCTTACAGTTAACAGTACTGGATATCCTAACCTCCC
>JAOVYW010004772.1:0-12832 GCA_025775045.1 Hiodon tergisus | reverse complement strand
CCGTGACAGGAGGGTAAAAGCTTGGACCAATAGGGCGCAGTTAAACATCGTGATGATGCTGTGGCCACCTCCCATTACAGGAAGGGTATGTTTCAATTGTACAAAAGGCTATGTGTCGTGGGTGTTCGTTGGGTTGTTCAGCGGACACCACGGCTTTTGTTGTGTTAACATAATAAAAGTCTTAATTTCAGTCTCAGTCTCCTAACTACAGTTTTTACGTAAAAGATTGAAAACAATTATTGTCTGTCGAATTGGGAACCACGACAATATTTTCAGACAGTCTTTCCTGGAAGACATTCATAGTGCTGCACTCTGTAGTTCACTTAAAAAGTAACGGAAATAGTTATGTCAAGAATGGAAAAGGAGAGCTGAGAGAGAAGTTGAAACCATAACTCCTTTCTCACCTTCACACAGCTGGCTAAACTGATGATGATGTGATCTGACCCCTGAATGGGGGGAACAGATTTTAAAGTATGGTGCTTGCTTTAGGCAGATATGAGCTATAGATCTGGGAGTTTTAAGTTTTTCAGATACGATAACATGCAGTTTCATACTATGAAAAAGGATTTGAAAATGCTTTATTGGGCATGACCAAAATCAACTACACCATTTTCATGAATTTCTCCTGTATGAATAATGGGAATTTTAACAATACATTTTGAAAAATTTATCAGTCTCTCTCCCTCTCTAATTTAGTATTTTTTTCTATTTTGCAAATCAGGAAAAGATGCTGGTCAAGAACATGGGTCCAGAAGATGTGTGCCAAAGAAAGTGTGGTCTAAGGCTGAGGTTTCTGCTTTAATGCGACACTTCAGTCCCAACAGTGTTTGTTTTGACCTTGTAAGTCACACATTTGTCAAAAAGAGAAATGTCCACGTAAAGTATAGTAGTGTCAGGGTGGTGTGTATAATGTTCTGTAAGTTGTATCTGAAATATAAAGTTATCTGAATTTTTTTCAGATTTTTTGGAGTGTTGTAACCCAACCCCCATAGCTCTAGGACCTCAGGAAACTGTAGTCCATCTCTACCACCACTGGGCACGTTTGGAGAAAAAGTCCCTGTAATTCATATTATGAATGTGTGTGTATGTGTGTGCGTGTGTGTGTGTGTCAATGTAAATAATAACCTGGAAACCATATTTAAATATTGTTAACAACTTGTTTTGGTAGTTTTTCATTGCATTCTATATTTCTCTTATAGGGACTAAATAATAAAGTGCGCTAGCAGAAACCAGGCTGGCTCACTTCAGCTCCAGATTTTTTTTTTTGGTTTCGTTTTATTTTCATTGTGGCAACCCCAGGGTGTCAGGACGGTGGATGCAGCAGAAGCCACACCCACCTCAAGCTAGGGGGCAGATCATTGAGGGGCGGTACGTTTCCTCCCCAGCAATTGCCGGCACAGCTGACACGCATCGGCTGATTGGGGAGGGAAAAGAACAAAAGCCGGCGGCTAAGAGGAGAAGATGTCAGTGCCAGGGAAGCTACAGGCGAGAGCAAAACTAAGGTAGCGAGTGCCGATAGTGTAAAACGTGTGCTCTGATTTTCAGCTCCGGCCAGGAGACGGGCGAGAGTGAGTCCCGAGTACCCTTCAGCGAGGAGGACAATTTACTTTTCTAAAGGAGGAATTTCTGTTGCGTTTATTCGTTTTCTTATACCCTGAACCGGAAGGAATCTGTGTTGTGTTTTACCACAAGTTTTTTCGAATAAAAAGAACTGCTCCTTCTGAGCTAACGAACATATTGTGTGCATTCCTCTCTCCGTTGCGTGCGCCGCAGTCCGTTCGCCCCGTGGTTGTCACAACATTTAAGATTATGATTACAATAATGCTTCATGTCCTTAGTTTATTTATAGTTAACTTCCTTCCTTTTCACAGCAGAGCTTTGGAGTCCTTGGTTTGTGTTTCGCGTTTTATGTGTTCTTTATTTTTACCGGACAGATGATGTTTTCTAGTCTTCCGAGCAGACTGAATGTAACCAAGCCATAGCTGACGTTGATGATCTGAACCATTCTGTTTATCCGCTGTTCCTCAGTTTAAGAGCAACTTTATGCTCCATCTACAGTTCCTCAGACCATATGTCCACCATCACTTGTTCTACCCACCCCACTCACACACAAACTCATGAAAAACTTTGCCTCAGTAATTCCTATTAAAATATTTTCATTGAGGGCTATAGAACTGCTCTTATCATAATCAAGGGAGGAGAGAAAATATTGTTGTACACAATTGCCACCATAACAACTGGTGAAGGAGCTCCGTCTATACTGGTAGCTACTGAGGTGGTTTTAACCCAGGAGTGACCTGGCTGACACACTGCCCTGATGTTACCTTGCTGTGTAAGCATCACAGCGATCAAAACCCTTTGCCCTTCCGGGCCAAAACACCTGCCCGACAACAGCTTGGATCCTCCCTTTATAACCTTACCCCAGGCAATAACAGAGCGACACCTAATGTACACACAAGAAACAACAACCAATGTCTAAATACTCGACACAACATATTTAGCTCCTAATTGTTAATGGCCAGCAGACATAACAAATCAAACAACAAAAACAAAACAAAACCCAAACAAAAAAAAGAGCTAAAATGTCACAATACATCAAATTACGGTCAAGCTCCAAGGACAAACAAATTTATAATCCATGCAGCAAACAGAATTCTGTCACTGGTTTTTCCATGACATTCGTTTTAGTCTAATCTTACAGACCACACAAACCCATTTGTCGGGAAAAACCTCCAGAACTTTGCTAAGTGGCCAAGAACCACTTAGATTCCATTATTACCACAATGTCTCCAGCAATCAAACTCCTGTTCTTCTAGTTCCACTTTTGCCTGTTTTGGAGTAAGGGCAGGTACTCCCATATCCATCTCTTCCAGAAAACAACTGAGAGGTACTATACTTGTCTCCATCATCTTTTCACATATTGACCATGAGGCTCAAACACTCCAGATGGCAAAGCTGGTTTACCCTTTACAAGAAGAAAATCGTTAGGAGTGAAGAGGTTCCAGGTCGTTGGGATCGTCAGAGAGCTTAGTAATTAGCCAATCATTCAAAATGGCCTCCACTTCATAGAACACTGTATGAAGTCCATCATCATCTAATATCTGCTGACGTAGGACAGAGCTAAGAACTCTAAGATCATCCGTTCCCACACACCACCGTGGTGTGAACCAGCTGATGGATTAAGACTCCAACTAATTCCAACCTGCGACAGAACTTCTTGAATCCTATCATGGTTCAATGTAACAAGAGCCTTTTTGAGTTCCTTTTCTGCCCCAATTAAATTGTCTGACCTTAGGTGTGCCACTTGTCCTCTCCGGCTAAAAAAACGCCGCAGAGCATTGATGCATGTGGTCATTTCCAGGGATACTGCTACCTCCAGATGGATAGCCCTACTCGCCATACAGGTAAATATAACTCTGTATCGCTTACAGGTTGATCTTCCCTCCTTTACTTCAACTGGTCCAAAGTAATCTACTCCCGTGTTGGTAAACGGCGGTAGATCAGAAAGAATTCTCACCTTTGGAAAGTCTGCCGTTTTTTGTTCCACTCCGCTTCCATTTTACCGTCTACAAAAAGCTACATTCAGCAATTACCTTCCCAACAGCTGAATTGGGCTTGGTGATCCAAAACCTCTTCCTCCCGATGGACAGTGTATGAGTCCACCATGGCCCAGATTCTGATGTACATGCTTGAGAATGAGGAAAAGATTCTTGGCAAGAATGAGGGGATGTTTGGCTTCCTCATTCATTGCTCCTGTGCTCAACCTTCTTCCAACTCTCAAGAGTCCATCCTCCACCATTGGATCAGGCCTAAATATAGAACTCCGTCGACTCACTGTTGCTTTCCCAGATAACAAAACAGAAATCTCCTCACTGAACCTCTGTTGCTGACAACAGCAAATGATGGCAACCTCTGCTCCCAATAAATCATCCAGCATCAAGATTTCACTCTTAGATTTCACCGTTACCTCTTGTCTTTCAGCTTGAATCTAACTGTCCTAACTGGTTTCCTCTGGATGGTTAGCCACAGCAGTGACTATAAGCACATCAAAGGCATCCAGCTTTATTTTCCTTCCCTGGACACAATGTTGGCTCCTTTTCTCCCTCAGACATGTCCATAGATGTTATTGTGGTGGCGACAATATTTCCATTTACTCTGTCTTCATACCAGCAACGCCAGGTGGTGGATCCTGTATGTCACCAAACAGAGGGTCAGAAAGAATACTGACACGACGCTCAATGAATATGACCACATCAATTAAATGAGCTCTGTGATTAGTACTTTCCATTATGTCATGAGCTATGGTCATCCATTGCTCCTTCATTTTGAATGGCAACTTGAAATAATGGCTCTCATGCTAACAGGCATATCCAGTTCCTGCATATACTGGAGTTCCTCCATCACATTGCGGCAGCCACGCAAGAATAATGAGTAAGCTTGAAGTGCTTTCACATCCTCAGCTATTACTGCTTACCAGGCCAAAGCCTTTTCCATATAAGCAGTTGCAATTTTGTACTAACTAGCAAAATGCTCCTGTAGAAGACCCTTTTCCACTGCATATCCACGCATAGGCCCCATATGTTGGGAGCTACGCACCAGTTCTTGTGGCTGTCCTCCTCTAAATTGTTCCAAATAGTACAATCTGCCCTTCCTGCTTTTTCCTCCACTCCTTGCTCAAAGGCTTTGATAAATGCTCTGTATTGGAGAGGGTCCCCCTTCAAAGATGGAAATATCTTATAGTGGCAGAGACAATAAAGGCTGCAGCTGCACCAAAGCAGCTGATATATCGGTTTGCCTGTGCATAATGTGAAGTTTGTCTCAAGACGGATTTTGACTGATCTGATGATGGTATTTCGAGTGTGTTTCTTCCTCATTCCTGCATTGATGTTTGGAAGCAGCTTTAACCCACTGCACAGTTTCCCTGTGCACATACATTAATAGTTGTTAACCTGGTGGTAATGACAATTTTGTTTTTTAGATTTCCCTGATCCAGACTTGTACTCCTTTGTCATAGGGTTTAAGAGATTGACAGTTTCCATTTTCCTCGTTTCCTTTTCCAAATAGGAATCCATACCACTTGACAGTGCTTGAGAAAGACTTCATATCAGAGGCCTGTAACACTGCTACCATAGCAGTGCATACAGTTAGTTCAGCTTACAAACCAAGCTGCTCTCTTTTCCTCCTCAACTGTTACTCCTGCTCCTCCAAAGCATGCTGCCCCTTTAAAGCTGTTTCCAATGCAGCTCTATTTGCCACAGGGTTTTATCCGTGCATAGTATGTGGTACTTATTTTATTACTATTAATACTCCTTTGATTTAAGCGTTTATTACCAACATGAGAAACACTATCATTAGGATTAATATTATCAATATTATCAACATTAACATTAACATTTCATGACCTTCTTTACTTGAAACCCACAGTTTTGTATCAGCAATACATTCATCATTAAACAGCATTTTTGCTTTAAACCACATTTCATGTTTTTCACCTTCATCATGTGATTTCATCAGCAAAGATTCATGTATGCATTTTGATTAATCACATACATCAATTCTGTTTTATCACCCTTTAATATCAACCCTTGCATCGATTTTCTTAAGACTCTGTTTAGCTTAGCCTTTCTAGCATTTTGCAACCTGTCCAATTTATTTGCAAGTGCTTTTGCGGTGAGCCTAACTACCCATTTTTCAGTTTGTGCTTGAACACTGGTAAGCACACTACTGGATTTACCAGTGATAACTTAATGCACACCAGTCCCGATTATTATGTCCGACGCTGCGCCGCGCATCTCCATAATAAAAGGTCAGTCAATCAAAAGCTTGCCGTAACAAAACAGTCAGTGCAAAGTCCATTTTCCGACCTCTATGGCAACCAATGAATTGGGTTTATGCCCGATTAGGTGTGCACACAATTTAAATGGCCATTAAAGTGTAGCGCAACACAACATATTTGGCTCTTACTACTGGTACTCCTCCGTGTAGACCTTTTTTTTTTGACCCCAGGCTGTATAATTAAAACCAAACATAATTATATGATACTGCTATATGCCAAAATATGTCAATCTTGATCAAAATACAAAATTTACAAAAGGAACCCACAGAACCAGATTGACATACCTGAGTGTAGTTCCTTTAATGATGCTGCACTCATTTGCGTCCATTGAAATACAGAAGAGACAGCTGAGTTATCACAGAGTATTTAAAAAGAGACAACAGAGAGCGTTTTATTTGATCAACTGACAATCTGTTTTAGTTTTATATTGTTTCACTATATTTTGTTTTATGCAAAATAGTACTTAAATATTTAAAAGGCTAAACAGCATGTTACTTTCATCTAGGGCTGGGCAATAAAATGATAACAGTAATTATCGCAATATTATTTTCCTCGATATAAATATTATAAATGTTCGAAAAATGTTTGATAAAATTAATTTGAATCACGAACTGCCAAATGCCAATCATGTCACAGGAATAGAGACATGCATTGCGCAAGTTAAGTTGCACAGTGAGAGGCTAGCACGTCGTATTGTTTACAGACACAGTGGATGGCAGGCTTGTAGTTGGAGCAGAATAAGCAAAATAAACTAAATGAGCGACACCGAAGAAAGTGCAGTGTCCATGACAAGCTCGAAGGACGACGACATTGTCGACAAGAAACTGAAGAAAGGTACCTCACTTTATTTAGTCATTACACAACAAGAGTCACTTTACTTACAATTCAAATTAAAGCTATTGGATGATACTTTGTTGACTAAAATTCAGGCAATGGAAAAATTCAATGTATTAGCAAGAGCTATTCAACGTATTTACTTTCCTTCATGATAAAGCAGTTTTCAAATAAATAAAAAACTGAGCATGACCATTTAGTAGACATTAAGCACCAGTAAGTGAAAGAGGGCAGGAATTATGTTTAGAAAAAATAGATCGAATGTGAATTTTATATAATAATTCTATATAATAAAATAAAAAGGCTTTTTACTATTTAGTCTTTTTTGTTTGCCAGGGATAGCAATGTGAGACTAAAGATTTTAGAATTACATTTCAAAATTTGTCAAACATTTTTTGTCTAAAATTAAAAGTTAAAGGAGTATTTTGGAGAGAGATTTAAGCAGTTGCACTTATGTTTATCTGATTTTGTATAGCAATTCAGAAGCCTAATGACTATGGGTATGAAACCAAAATGAATACCACCACAGTGTTTATCTCGCTTAAGGCAATACTGTCAGGGATGTCAGGGGAATAATTAAGAATTCAATAGCTTTTTCTATTACTAAAATATTTCTTATAGTGTACAAAAAAAGTGTTGTCTGCTGAAAAAAAGGAGAAAATTTGTCTTATTATTATTATTTATTTATCTCTGTATTACGATATTTCTTTCAACATGGCATATTGAATTTTGATTTGAATTGGAGGTAGGGAGTGATTTTCCAACCATGGCAACATTAACAATTTCACTAAAGACCCCTAGGTGAAGTCAGGTTGTGCTTGACCCCTTTAGGCACAGATTTCAGTGTTTTTACTATTGTTATTCAAGTTTATATATCTCCAGAACTGTGTGTCCTACACACTTAGCTGAGGGCTCAATTTGAAGAAGACACTTGTTCCATTAATAATGTATTTAATGATATTTAGATCACAATATCATTGGCAATACTGTCATTTTTTGAAAGAATATTATAAGGGAATTACCAAAAAAAGAGAGATTGCATCTATCTTTTTTTGGTGAATCTCCATGCCAGAAGCCCCTAGGAAAAGCCACACACACATACACCAACATGTTTGAAAAATATATTTAGTGTGTCCATCCAAAGTGACCCCAAATCGCTCTAAAAAAATTTTAAAAAACATTTTTTTCCAAATAATAATTATAATTTTAAAGCATTTTCAAATAATATTGATTAAATCTGGTCTAAGAAGAAAATATGTGCATGTTTCTGTTCAGCATAACATTGCTCAGCTGGGACTGGTAAAGGCAAATAAGATTTATTGTAAATCCCTGCACAGATTTTCACAAAAAATTACAGATTGTTGGAAGAGAACCACTGCAAGAGAACACCACAAAAGGTGTGGTGTCTCTGAAAAGACTTAATTGGTTTAAAACTGCAGGGGGGGTGCTCTTTGAGTGATTGTACTGCTAAAGCGGCAGACTCCGCCAATTTTTCTGAATGCCGTGTTACTACTGAAGAAAACTGTGATGTTTTGGGATTTTAGTAGGTAAAAAATTGATTTCCAAATTTTATCATCATGGGCGCCGGCGCCTATACCACTAAGGGGAGTGCCTTCAGGGGTTAATGCATTCAGACACTAACCACAATACTCACAATCTCCAAAATCCTGCTTGTTACAATGTCATTCCCTTTCATCTTCCATGTCTCATGCCATATCCCATTTAAACACAAGGGATCTCATGTGGTGGTTGAACATCACAATTTCTACTCAGTGACTGTGTGTGCCCATCTTAGATGGGTGCCCAATCGTTTCACATTGTATCATTATCGGCACACCTTAATGACAGAAGAGGCCTGGGAAGGTGGTTTTCTAGAATGCAGCAGGACTTGAACAACACCATGATACCATCAACACCTGAATTCTAGCTCTGATGACTGAGTAAATTGAGGTATACTTTAATGTTTTAGACACCTTCTGTTCGTAATACTGTTGTTGAACATGGAAACCATGGCCATCTGGCAATGTCTCAATAATTTTTTTTTCTCTCTCTGCGATCCATTAGATGGCAGCTTTCCATAATTAACTGCTCAGTGGTAAAAACACTAGTTTCAGCAACTCTGAATTAGTCTACAGTTGCCTCTCCCTCGTGCCTAACTGAAAGGGAAAGCGCCTAAAATTAAGCTTTGTTAAAACATACAATTTTCTTATTCTGTGACATTTTGTTTTTGCTCTGCCCATTTTATTTTCCACTACGATACATTATTAAAGAATCAAGTGCTTCTGCTGTCAGTCCCTTGCAGTAAGTAAAGTAAGGGATTACTAACTTTCATCTTGTTTTCTTCTTTTGTCAAAAATCACGCAGACAGTGCCCCTCAGCTGATCAGGTATCAGCTAATTGGCTGCATATGGCCTAATACAGAGCTACATTCAGTATGTCTTAACAATGTACCGTAAATGCAAATGCAAAATGCCAAATGGGTTAAAAGGGCTTATAAACTAATTTAGAGCAATATAAAAATTTGTTAATTGGAGGGTAGTAAATTAGTACTTACTGACAATCTAAAACTTAAACCAGGAATAGCAATTGGTTTCATTGTCAAACAAATGTACGTCAGGGGTGACAGAAGAGTAAAAGAAAAAAAAACTACAGGGGTTGAAGCGCAAAAATCCACATATAGATCAATGTAAAATAAAAGTTACAACGGTACTATACAACGGATTTTTAAACCCTTGAATCCCAATGTGTATAGTTTAACCCCCTTCAGCCGATTGCTAGTCAACCTTCTTAGCAGAAAATTTTGCTTAAGTGACCTCAGTTGCAGCATAAACAAGCACTGAGACAATTCCGAAAACAGTAGAACTGAGACTAGGCGGTAGTTCTCAGTAGAGTTCAAGGAGGGTTTCTTAATAAATATTGTGATTTACGTTGCCTTGAAGACAGTGATATTTGTCAGTCATGCGCAATATACACCACAGGAATTCTGGAGGATGTCAGGAATTTTTGAAAGTGGCCACCTGTGAGCTTTACTGCTCTTTTCTGCACACTAGCATTAGTTTAATGACACAATGTAGGGTAGATGTACAATAGGTTATTGTTAGATTGTTATATCCTTTAACCCAAGACATTTATAATATATATGTTCTGTACAATATGTGCAATATTTTAGGCAAATTACACAGATATAAGCTCAAACCATTTAACAAATATATGCATAGAGTAATATACGATAGTATTCATAGATACTGTCGTGAAAAATGAATGAAGAAATCAAATTTAAATTTTAGTTCAAGGCTTTCTTTAATATTCTGGGTATAGTATTTTGTCAGATTGCTGTTACAGCTACTGTACACACTTGCTCATGTAATGCAATCTCCTTCCTTTTTCTACTGCTTTGTACTGTAAATGTACACCGCAATTTTTCTGTCTCAGGCAGCACAAAATGAGGCAGGATCTATAACATCTCTCATTTTTCTGAGTCAAAGCTGAAATTTAATGCCACTGGTCTTAAATATGAGGTCCATGCTTTGAATACCATCTCTGTGATGTGGCAACCTTGTTAAATTGCTTTGAAAACAACCCCCCTTCCCTAAATTATAAATTATTCCGGCCACATTAAGGCTCAAGTGAGGTGAGGGTGTGTAAAATTAAAATAATGACTCACTTAATGATTAATATCTGCCTTGGAATCCTGTAAACCAAACACACAGGCAGTTAAATATGCATTTCTGGTTATGTGTTATTGTTGAAAATTGTTTATTTTATCATGCGATTATTAACATTGAGCAGTGATGTAGCTAGGATTTACTTTAAGGTGTTACATTTCAGAAACCATTGAGGCTAATTTCATGGCCAATGCAAGTAATGCATTAATAAGCGACTATATCCAGGAGTGGGAAAAAAAAGAAACCCATCATTTTCAACCTGAATAACCTTGAACAATTTATTTTCAAAGACTGAAGGTGCAAATAAATAGTAAATGTTAATCTTAAACATAAACACTTGTTAAGTAAAATGATAAAAATAATGTTACGTTAAAATACCATATTTCTCTTTTTTGCCTTAAGTATGACTGAAGTTTATTGTTGTGCAAATATATTAAGTCTACTGAAATACTGGAATAAACAAATTCTTATTTTTAAATTGATGAAAAACAAATGTTGGTAATACAAATTAACTCTAAAGTTTTATTCATTCTGGCCCCTTGTCAGTAGCAATGGCTCAGGTAAGAAGTGTTGTTTGCCTTGTTGTAACATTATACACTTTCCAGTCTCTCATAGCATTTCAATACATTAACATGTACAGGACTGCCTTTATTACATTGTCAGTCTTCAGTATGAACAAGGTATATATGTGCAGTCGGGGAAAACTTTACTGTTATTAATGTAATCAAACAAAAATATCTGTTCCTCAATGTTACTGCCTAAAGAAAAAAACTTGGATGATGGGTTGACAGGTCTCCAATTATACATTTTGAATTTCTGTAAGTTTAAAAACATAGGCCACCTCCAGAATTAAGATATATGTTCCATGCTTTTTTATCTCTTCACTTTACCCTTTGAGCATTTGGCATTTTGTGCGTTTCAATACATACGGTGAAATTTATTGTCACTAATGTGACTCGTTCGCAGTGTGGGCTTGCCTAATGAGGGTCTCCTGGATTTTTCTGCATTGCCTCGACTGGTGAATTCTCATATCTGCTGATTAGTCCTTCAGCTTCGCCTTCTATTTCCTGTGGTAAGGCAGCCACCCTCTGACAGCCTACTGGCAATGTGTTACATACATCAGATTAACTTGTACATCTTTTTGTAATGGGATATTTATCCAACTGATGTCCTTGATTTATCCAACTGGTTCACTTGAATTTTTGACTCAAGTAATACTTAAAGTGCTTTCATGCCAAGGTTAGGCAGAATCTCTTCCATGAATGGTTGCTTTAATAAGGGTATGAAGTAGCTTGCTAAACAGTTAGTTATAGGACAGTTCTGTTTTGATATCAATTCTCTATAGCATTATCAGTTTAATCACAATACTGACAAAAATGATATTAAAAATAATGAGTTGAAGTTTACATGGCTAATGGGAAATGTTTTTATATATATATAAACACATACATACACACTATATGTATGTATGTATGTATGTGTGTGTGTATATATATATATATACACACACACATACATACATACATACATACATAGAATTTTAAGTAAAAAAGTGTAATTAAAGAAAAATGTAGTCTCAAAATGAGGGGTAACATATACTCTCAGTTACTTATTAACATTACTGGTACTTGAAATCTATTTCATGAAAATAAAAATTTCAGAGAAAAAAAAAAACAGAGAAAAAACATTTTTGTGCTTTTAAGAATTTTTTGAGTGTCTTTCCTTTTTAATATCGAGGTATTGGGCCCATACAAATTTAGGGAAATATAGGGACCCACTTTCAACAAAACCTTTCTGTAGTGAGCTTCTGTAGTGAGTGTTGGTAGGGCTGTCATTCGGATACAGCAGACCACACTACCTGTTCAAACCTTTTTAATTGTTGCCTAGCATAAATTAATAGCTAATGTTAGTGATACAGCCAAACGAGTGCTGTTAAAACCACGGTATAATCCAATGTGCCCAGACTGGTTAGTGTAATGACAATGTTCCCAGTAAGATAGTAGGCTAGCTAAATCTGTCCTGTTTTCACCCCAAATCCTGTCACTGATCAGATGTCTCCATCCTTTCTGTGACTTTGCGGGACTGAGTTAATCTTCTTTTCTTCTATACATGGAGACGAGCCGGGTAGAGCAGCACATACTCGATGTACTTCTCCCTCATTATCCTCCCTTGGTCTCATTGAAAAAAGCCTAATTTTTTCAGTACCGCTGGAGTTTAGCTAAAGTTGCTATAGTACTCAGATTCTCAGACAATGTGATTATTATTGTACATTAAGCATTTAAGGATTATTTCAGTGAGTATTTCAGGAGAATTGGTTTTAAAAGCAAATAAGTTAATTCGCAACCTCTTATACGGACTCTTGTACTGGTTTTTAATTAATTCAGGCCTAATCAGTAATGACAATCACAGCATACAGGCTTACAGTGCCTTGCAAAAGTATTCACCCCCCTTTTTTACCTATTATGTTACATTACAGACTTTAGTTCAATGTTTTTTT
>JAOVYW010004771.1:188-12832 GCA_025775045.1 Hiodon tergisus | reverse complement strand
CCCGTCCCCCCCCGCGTCTCTGCGTCTCCTCCCGTTTACCACAGCGGTTGACCGCATGCGTTCGCAGGTTCGAGTTCAGCGTATCCCTTGCGGAGCTTCACAGACGTACTCTGGACGTGGCGGTGAAGAATGGGGGCGGCCTGCTATCCAAACACAAGGGGCTCCTGGGAAAGGTGTGTCCTCCACACGCCCCCTCTTTAACCCCCCCCCCCCCAATCCCAAAAGAAGCCTCTGCAAATTCAAACCCTGTTCCTTTTTCTCAGGTGCTGGTGGATCTGATGTATGAAGATATCTCCAAAGGGTGGACACAGTGGTAAGACACTGAAAGCTCTCTCTCTCGCTTCTCTGCACGCTCCTTATTTTACACTGTGATGTACACAAGCGTGCTGAATACAAGCGTTTCTGGGACGCTGTGGGCCGTGCTGACCCAGTTCTTGTGCGCCCTCCAGGTATGACCTGACAGAAGATGGTGTGAGAAAAGCAGGCCAGACATGAGAGATGTTCTAGGAGACTCCGTGCCACCCTTTCGTTTGCTCGTCATTATCAACAATGCTAATCTAACCATTTTTATATCTATAAATACATACGTAATATTTCATTTTAGTCACTGGGAACATTTTTTTAATTAAGTAAAACCCGCAATTGTAAGCTTGCTTTTGATTTAATTCAGTTATAATTGTTGCGTTCAAAGCAGTTTTCCCTTTTTACTCTCCAGTTAGGCTTAATTAAGGAACTTAAGCAGTCATGTGATGCCCTTTGAAAAAATAAATGATGGTAATGTTTTTGCTGAATGGTTGTCAGGGTAAGCTGCCTTGTCTGTGTGGTTGATCTCACACAAACATGTAAATAACTGTCAGAGACTGTATGGTGTTCAAAGGAGGCACCTGGCTTGGTCCAAATGATTAATGAGAAGAAGAAAAAAAGAGTAATGACATTTTCCAGTCACGACTGTTAAAACCTTGTTTGAATCCAGTGTTGCCAATGGCTACAGTTCCTCTTCTGGATTATTGATAAAAAACACTAATCGCCAAAGAGACAAGGGTTTGATTTTATCGCCTATGTGGGTTTTAAGCCAAATATATCTGTACATTTGTGTGTTTCTCTTTTGTTTTATATATATTTAGTCATGTCATGGTATCTTTTTATTTTGTTTTGACTTTAATTTAAAACGGTAATTTTCATCACTGCTTGGTGTGGCCTGCCCAGTTTATCTGCCGTTGTTCTGGTGGCATTTCTCACAGTGACATTGGCTTTTGCATTACATTTTAAATAATTTATTTCAATTTGTACATCTGTTTGGGTGTTCCTCACCAAGTTGCATGCAGACCTGATTCTAATGCTTTAGAGATCTTTCTGTATGTTAGTAAAGTACACTGTCAAAGGTCAATCACAGCTTCTCTTAAACATATTCGCTGTTCTGCAGCGGGTGTCCAATATCACCGTCTAAACAATGCAACAAGTTATCGGGGATGTTCAGAACGCGATAATTTTAGTGTCGATGTTGAACCATGATACCGTCTGTCTGGGTCAAGACTGAACATTAACAAATGTCACCTACGTACCACGTCGATTGAAAACTGTCTCCGGGGATAACATTCCTCTTTCCATTTCACGCCGTTATGCCAATCTCCATGTAATTTATTTATCACGTGCCTTAAAATCATTACGGAAGTCAAATTTTGTAAAAGTGTCACAGAAGCTTTTACGGTGTTTGAGAGTTTCTTCACAGCTTTTCCACAATAAAGAGCTTTGGCTGTGTCCACGTTGTGTGTTGTGTGGGGTGGGTTGTGAGGGGTTAGGGTTGGGGGTCATTTCACTTGTATGCAATATGAATCTATTTCAGTATAATGTCGCTTTATAATCACTCCCAGAAAACCGCCTGACCTCGTTAAATTATCTACTACACTGTTCCTTAGCGCCATCTGGTGGATATTTGGCTAATTGTACCTAGATTTGTCAGTAGGCTAAATCACCCGTAGGAATTGCTAAGAAGAATGTGTTGCTCAAATGCGCATTTAGTTCACTGCATGTGAAAGCCGAAAAGCAAATGTCACCCAATGTGGTTTCAAAGTTAAGTAATTGGCAGTAATGACATGTTGGCTGATCTTTACTGGTCGGAGAAAATAATTGCCCCATTTATATATCGATATATAGCTCAGTCAATGCGCATAAATTATAATACTTAGTACAGTTTGTAGGGTGATATTCGTCGGGAAGATCAAGTCGTAACAGTAGACTAGTCAGAACAAACTGAAAATTTCCGTGGTTTCAGCAGACTTCTCTCATTTTACATTTAGTTTCCCACTTAGCGTCCCCTTGTTGGCTTTAGGTCAGGGGTCCCCAACACCAATCCTCGCCAGCCACTTACGTCTTAAATTGGAACCGTTGTTCAATTTATTAATGGTGTTTGCATGTGTAAATTAGATGCTAAATTGCTATCCGAGAGGGAGCCCAAAATCAGCAGACGCTGTTGTGGCCCACAAAGACTGGAGTTTGAGATTCGGGTGTTAACAGCTCCCAAATTGTTGTATTACATAGAACTCAAACAACAATTCATGTCAATTCTTGCAACAACGGAACCGGGAATTTCCAGGTAGATTTTTCCGCTGGAAGAATGGCACGACACACCTGGAGCTGGTAGGCTGACACTGTCGGTCGGTGTTGCGACCTGCGTCCACCAGTGGGCGCTGAAAATCCTGAACAGAGGTGCATCACGTCTACGTAGACCATTTTGGAAACGAATTTCGAGACCGGTAGGTTGAAGGAGTCACTTGTGTCTTCAACAAGTCTGTGTGTGCCTGGTTTGTATGTTTGGTCTCCGTTAGAAGAAAGTAAAAATGTGTCATTGGTTTCAGTTTCAAATGTTGTGGTTGGCAATTGACTTTGAATTAAATCATGACATGACCAATCGAATAACAACAAGAAACGAAAGCTAACGTAATCGAATTACTAGAAAAGACAAAACACGAGGCATTGTAATAAATATAGTTAAACATGTTTTGATGCATATGTACTTGCATCTATTTCAAATTCTAGACATTCTAACGAACTGCCATATTTGCAACTGTCATTACAACCTCTTAAATGTGTGGTCAGATTAACCAACAAGAGAATAAAAACAATGGAAACGTTATTAGCCGGAACAAAAGCTAAACAGTTTAGCCTCCCTGTGTCAACAGCTTCTGCACACATCCAGTTGAGCCTCCCATATCTGATTATATAGATCTAAAACGTTGGGGCCTGGAATTAAAAAATGTTTTTCTCCTCATAAAAAATGACTTCCGTTGTTAATGCCTGTGCTTTGGTTTCTGCCTTTACCATGGTGGTACCACCAGATGAAAGGGTACCCCTAGCTACGCCCCCCAAGCAGCACTTGATACCCTGTTGGTTGCCACATGCAGTCACCACCCCCCCCTTTTGGGAGAGCTCTCGGAAGGAAGGGGTTGAACCCCTGGGTTCCCCCCACGTGTTAAATCAATTAAAAAAAATAAACAAATACAGAATTCCTTCAATCATTGAAGTCACATGGTGGGCCTTAAAATGTGGACAGCCCCACTACCCAGCATTCCCACAGTTCGAAACCCATCCAGCCAACCAGAGCAGGACACCGGAGTAAAAAGGTAAGGTAAGTAAAAAGCATAATGTGTTGCATTATTTCATATAACACATAAAAAAAACTCCAGAGAGACCAACTAAAAAGCGCTGAGCCAAAGGCCAGGGGACAGGTTAGAATTAGGGCTTTTATCTTCTCCCGATCTGCCCCTTTTAAACACTGGTGCTAAGGTCATTCACCACACACTCAAACAGCCCCACTACCCCCGCACACACACAGACTGGGAGATTAAAACACGTGTCCATCATTTCCACACACACAAAATGAAAAATATGTTTGCATTTGATCTAAAGAAGTGCTTATTGACTTTCACAGTTGAGAACTGAATATGTTAAGTTTTGGCTGAGTACATCACCGCTGAACCAATCATCTGTGGTTTTTACCCCTCTTCGTCATCGCTGAACCAATCAGCAGCAGTTTTTTTACCCCTGTTCGTCACCGCTGAACCAATCATCTGTGGTTTTTACCCCTCTTCGTCATCGCTGAACCAATCAGCAGCAGTTTTTTTACCCCTGTTCGTCACCGCTGAACCAATCATCTGTGTTTTTTTAAAAACAACTTTTTGCACCTTGAAATGGAAGAGCCTTTCCCCAATGCATGACTTCAGTTTGTCAGTTTGTGTGTGGGTGTCATGTATGTATGTATGCTGTATGTATGTTTCTGGGTGTCATTTGTCAAACAAGAGTCACTCATTAACTGCAAAGTGTCAGGGCCACACCTCAGTTTAAAACCTATGGTTATTTTATTGTCTACAGCTGGTGTACTTCAGCATATGGTGGCTCTGGACTAGTTCTGTGATGTCAACGTGTTTACTCCTGTTTCTCCAGTCCAAAAAAACACTTTCCAAGTTGTAATTTGTTTAACTTAAGGTTTTTTCAATTCACTTTCCCACCTATTGTAAACATGTAGGAATATTCAGGATGTTACACCGCAAAATAGTCTAATCTAAAGCAGGTCTTCAAATTGTCGTTAAAAAATATATTTATGTAATTGTCCTCAAAATAAAACTTAACGTTGTCACCTTCTATTACCGGCTGCAGCGTGAGGTCGTAAGTCACAGAAGACAGAGCTTAATAGACGTAGATGTTTTGCGGTGTATTTTAATCTATAAAAATAAATCTATTCAACAGCATTTGTATCGGCTGTAGATTCAATTGTTGTTGTTTTTTGGTGAGAAACAAACACTGCTTCTGTCAGTATATAATCGTTTAGTACTTTAATCACCATAAGTAGTCCTGTGGCAGTCAACAGGAGTTTAGAATATGCTTTATTTCTGCAATTATGTATTCTGTCAGTTTTGATCGCACGCTTAGATATGTAATTGTGCAAGTTAGCCATGGTTGCGGTGTGCGTGTTTTAGTCTGACGTCACGTAAGGAGGGACTTGGGCGGAGGTTGCTGTTCCCAGTGCTGATTCTAGTTGCGTGAGCGGTGCGTGAGCAGTGCGTGAGAAGGGCTCTTCAGACAACCGTAGAATCCCCTAGTCCCCTCTCTCTCGCTCCCTGTTCTTCCTTTCTCGTTTTCTCAGACATTTTCTCCTCTCTCCCGTTTATCCTTTGGAGGGTAAAGAAGACAATCTAAATGGATTCTCGGTTTATGTTCGATATGAATCAGTGAGAATTATGGATTCGATCTACTCAATTATTTTCGTCCTGTTGGCTTTTCAAACCCACTTGACTGCGTCCGCAGACAGGAAATTTGGTAAGTTTCATTCATTTTTCGTGAGTTCACCCGATCTCTCGCGTTTATGTGTCAGTCCGTGCACTCCGGGTTTATTTTGGACCCGTGTCAATACTGCGTTCGGCAATAGCGAACAGCAGTAAATGCACCACCTCTTGAGCGATTTTACAGGTCTTGTTCTATACTAATGATCTAAACATTAAAAAAATATGGCGGGTATTGTATTTAAAAGGTAGGCTACCTGTATAAATGTAAACGTGACATGCTATAGATTTAACTGGTTATCATCATCGTAGGCTACTCAATATGATGTTAAATTTTTCTTTAAGATAACATTAGTCAGAAAAATATATTTTAGTAGCCAACCGATTTCTAAACGTATCGATATAAAATACACGATTCATTCCAGCGCAATCTAAAAATTAATCTAACAGCCTACGGGAAAAAGAAAACGTCAACGGAATTGAATTATGTGTTGCTTCCTGAAACAAATGGGGAATAGCTTATCATATCAAAACAACCATATTTAGTCTGTATTGGACTGGGAAACGCGTTTTCTGTTTGTTGAACGTAAAACATGAAACAGATTCTCGTGATATTATATAATCGCCGTATACTCAAATCAATTCATACGGCTTGGCAACATGTTTGTAACGTGCAAGTTTTTCAAAATAAACGCTTTTAATTCGCATGCTATTAAAATACACACCGCTGCGTTGGCATCGGCCTGTTCTACATACTAAATGTACACTTGTATTTTACACCCGTTTCCCCCCATTGTCGACGCCCACTATGGTGTTGTATATAAGGTTAAACATTCCCCAATTCAGCCGCTACATGTCAATTTGTCACCGTATATTTGGCCATGAGAGCGTTTCTGCTCTGGTGTTGTGTTTTCTGCTCAAAAGCATACTCTTCAGTATTTTTGGACTGATCACATGATGATCTTGATATGTATGCATATATGTAATAGACAAAGATAAAGTAAATAATGATCTAAGACACCAGTGTCTAGGTATCCTTAGAAATTTAGCAGATTTCTCAATATCCCCTCATCATTGCCACTTAAACAATAGTGTTGTCAGCGCGATTGCCATGACAACATCCACCCATGCCCCCTCCTCAGTACCAGCCGGCGTGAGAAAAGGCTGAATGTCTGAGTTTGTGCCTAAAAATGACTTTTTCACAGTCGGTGCCGCTGACATCTGAATACTTCAGGTGTATTTGTCTGGTTTCCTGAGTGGTCCCTAATCTTTTGTATTTTCCCTTTAAATTGAGCATCATGTAGTCAGTAATCATTTGAAAAATAAAATTTGTGTGTTTTGCTTGATGTAAGGACTTCTTAAACCACACTACTGAGGTCACACATGGGTTTGTGGGGAATTTCTACTGTTTTTGGTTTCTACGCCGTTGGTTACGATCACTGTGAACCACTATGAGTTCAGAGCCGTCTGGCCCTCCTTAGTGCAAATTTAGTGCAACTTGCCTAGAGTCAATACATTGGCTTAATTCCCGATATGCTGACAGGCCAAGTTCTCCCAGGGCAGTCCTGCAAAGGTGAACCCTGGATGCAGAACTCAGGGTCTTGGTAGGAATGTATGTCCCTTGGGGTCATATGCGGGCTGCTGTGGTTGCCTGGCCTATTCACACATCCCTGACTCATTAACCAAAACAAACAGCGATAACATCAGTAGCTACAGTTTTATAAAGTCATTAACAAGGCAGCTGAATTTTACTGTGTTTGTTTATCTGGCACCCCGGTCCAGGTTGACTTGTGTGGATTAGACAAACTTTTATTACTCGCCCATTTATGCAGCTTGGTACTTTCTGAAGCTTCACTCATTCCTCGCCACGGCAACGACAGCACCCCCTTTGGAGTCCGACCTGCAAAGTTTTATGCTCTGAACTCTGCCTGTTTGTATACTTAAACAATTAATTTGCCATAGAGTAAACCTGGACTCTCGACAACATATATTGAGTATATGTTGTCGTATGACACACACACACACACACACACACACACACAAACAGACACGCACTCACACACAAACAGACGCAAAACTTTAGCGAGAATTCTCGGAGGGACATGGTGCCAAAAACTCAATTGCAACAGCAAGCTGAGAGAAAATCAAATATATGACTCATTTAGTCAGGCATGGGAAAGATCAGTCGATTTCTGTTTCCATAGGAACAACAATTAACATGTTTAATATGTATTGATTGGTCACTTGCCCTGGGGCAGGATGGGGACTGATGCTACCTTTATCTGAGGAAATAAAGTTTGGTATTTGTAGCGTACCTGATGACTCCGCTGCATAGATTCAGGTAAGGCTTCTCAGCGCACGCACCACAGTTTTGTGGTCACATGACACATTCCCTGCCGACACCGTATGACAGCGTATCACCCCCCGGGCTGTGACGGCTGCGGGACTCGGGGTGCTTGTAGAATCTCATTGGCTGGATCTCGGTTCCAGTGTTGACTGGCATGTCAGCTGACCAATGGAGCGAGGGATACTTTCAGACAGGATGTTCTGTACGAACGGGGCGGTCATGGTGGACTCCGCTGGAGAACCACAGCCAAGGTTGCCGTGTTCCCCCGGCTTGGCCGCTCGGCCCAGCACAGCAGGTGGTCTGCTCCGACAGGCAGGTGGTGACTTGGGAAATATATCCCTTTGGCATAAACAGGTGGTTATAATGGCCTTGGTTGTAATGGCATTGAAGGACAAAAGTTCCACTCGTTCACTGTACACACTCGCCTCCCGTCCGCTTCCTGTGGAGCTGAAACACGCTTCACGGCCAGGAAATGAAGCACAAGTGTGCGTCTGTGTTTGGGAGTGTGAAAAACTAGGTCAGTGGCTGGTGCCAGGTTTTCAGTGTACGTTAGACCAACCGCGTGGCGTCCAACCAGGACATGGCTCCAATCAAATTGACATAGAGGCATCACTTAAAAAGTTGGAAAAAAACGGAATAAAAAATGGAACCTGAAAGGGTTTTCACTTAAAAAACCTAAAGGACTGCTTGCCTGGGTACCTGCACACCAAATATACTGTCTTGAAATGTCCATGCATGTCTCCCGGGTTAAGAGAATCTGATGAATAAATAAATGTAGTTTCTGTTTATGTAAATGTAACACTGTGTTACACTGTGCTCAGGGGGCACACCACAGCCAGTCCTTTGTGATGATGTGTTGTGATGCGGTATTAAAAGGATATGCAAAAACCAAGAGGACTGAAGGTAGCTAGATTAGATGACTTAACCACAACGGTCAGCGGTTCCTCCAGCCTCCAGTGCAGAGAGTTAGGCTTTTCAGTCTGGTTGTCGCCGGCAGTGACTGGTGCGGTCAATGCAACTGAAGTTCTTGCATCTAAATCTAAATCTGACATCATGTTTTATGTGCAGAGCAACACTGCGGTCTCCCTGAAGGAGGTATTAGTCCTGGTCCTGTGTCTGGTCCTGTGGTGGTGGTCTTGTGCCAATCTGAGTGTACCAGACAGCTGATATATTACTGTAAGAGGCAGAAGAACCAGTAGTCAATCTGCCCGCTGCCTAGATACTGACAGCTGTCCATATTTGAGTGTTTTTGTGAAATTTTGAACTTTCTTTTTGAAATCAGCGGTTATTTTCTGTGTTCGCCCAGGGCGGACTGACACTGAAAAGGCATAACATTTGGCAGTGAACATTATTCTAATATTGCAATGACGGGTGTTTGGCATCTTGCAGAGGATATTTCAGTATGAATCTCATGAAGAAGCAGCAGTGTGATTGGTTAATCAACGTTTCCCCTCCGGGACTACAAATTAACACAGGAAGAACAGTCTTTTGGCGGCTACAAATGAATCAGTGTTTTTTTTTCAGATTGTTTTTATCCTGCTGTGGAATTTGCTGACCACATACACTAATCTACACTGCTGGTGTAGACTGGAAACGGGAGTCCACGTCTTATTAATCAAAAGTTCTCGTACACAACGACTAAACACGTTCACTGGCTCGAGTATTTTTCAGTGGGGTTAAATAATCAGATGTGATAGTGCTGATAGTCCCAGCTGTATGTACCCGCTGTGACGACGTCTGGCATGTGTCACGTCTGCTGTGTTATATTCCCTGCAATTCAGTCACTTCTCGCTAGTAGATCATATTTTTGTATGCTGTTGATTCAGACTAATTATTACCAGCAATTCAATTTTCTAATAAGTTTTCAGATTGTGTCTTCATTAAAGTTCTACTCTAGCAAATAGCACATTATACCACATTATACCACATTACTACCACATTCGACTACATTTTATGGCCCTTTAGTTTTTATATCTTTTATATTATGGTGAACATCTTGTCGAAAGAACCATCTTTTGTAATTAAATGTGCAATGAAGTAGGAACAACCTGAAAATGTTCTGTTCTTCTCAGGCTTCACTTTCAATCAAATATTTTTAGTCTAGCTATCCTGTTCTTCAGAACACCTCTCTGATAGCTGTGTTTAGAGAGACCATTCTTGCAGGACACCAACCTCCAGACAGGAGCCGTGAGCTATTGACTGGCTATTGACCTTGTGTGCAGATGGGCAAAATCCTTTGATGGACAGGATTCTTCCATTGGACCTTGAGACTAATTTCCTCAAAAAATGATCAAACTGTATTTGTGTGTAATAAATTGAATTGCACAATTCCTCTGGGTTGAGGGTTTCTGCTATGGCAACGTTAGCATGGGCTGGATTAGTCCTTGGCTGTTGACAAAGAGCTCATTTAAGAACACAGGCGAACAGCCAAATTTGGTACAGCACAATCTGTACAGATTTTTTTTATTTCTTTGACTTGTCTCTGCCTTCCCGGAATAGTTATAAGAACAATGCAACAAAACCTTTTGGAACATTATCGAACTCCGACATAATTTATTATCGGCACAGCAACACTGCAGTCACCCTTAAGAAGATGTTAGTCTGGGTCCGGTGGGCGCGGTCCTGTTTCTGGTCCTGTGGTCGTGGTCTTGTGTCTGGTCCAGTGGTTGTGCCAGTCAGCTGATATATTACTGTAGGAGACAGAAGAAGCCTGCCCACTGCCTAGACATTGACAGCTGTCTATATCTGAGTGATTTAGTGAAATAGCCTTTACAATATATATACACTTCTTTTGTGCAGTATAACATTCGTCTGTAAACATTGTTCTAATATTCCAGTTTGGCACCTAGCATAGGATGTTTTTAGTAAGAATTGCATGCAGAAGAGCCCCCCCCACCCCAAACAAAATACAGGAGTAGTCTCTAGAGGAGTACAAAGGAGGGTCACTGTGTCATGTGGTATTTTGTTACAGCTATCCCACAGTTGTACGCGTTTTATATAGCTCTGCAGTGTTCACGGGAATTCATTTGTTTTGAGATGAAGTACTTTGATTGTACTGTGGAATTTGCTGAACACACACGCCCACTCACACACACACACACACACACGCCCACGCACACATACACACACACACACACACACACACGGACGCGCGTACTGACTGTGTAGACTCAGAATGGGTGACTAGCTGTACACCGACTGTTATCCATTGGTGTTCACTGCACACTGCTTTACTCGTGTTGAGACAAAGAAGTGTCTAGTTTTCTCTGGGGTATAGCTGTGGGTGCCTTGGTACAGAACAAACAGTGATTGAGTGGTCACACATTATCCAGCATTCAGACTGGGAATCACTGTTTGCTGCTTTTATTCAGCTGGAAACCATGACACTAAGCAGAGACAACTGGTACATTATAGGAGCACGGTATATAACCGCTAAAGGCTTTAGGCTTTATCACAGATGTATTCTGCCCTGTGAGAAGAGAAATAAAAAAAACTTCCTGTTAAGCAGACGGATTGATTAAATCCCTGATTTGTTTATGTCTCAGGATAACGGATGTGGTGCACAGTTGACGTTCCTCTGACCATTTCTCCCTGATTTGCAGGACCGTCACTATGCAGCGAGTTCTCATAAACATGCACAGGCGTTGTGTAATAAACCTGTGAAAGGTTTACAGTTCTGACATTATATAGATACTGTGGTTTAGACCACTTAACCACTCAGTTAATGCGGTGATTCATGCAGGATTCATACATTCATAACCTGCTTCCTCTGCCGTAGACCTTGAAATGGATGGCTTAAAGTTAGGGTTTGGTTAGTATTTCTTGCGGTTCAAATTTATGGATATTCTGATTGATGATTGGCGCAATGCTGTTGACTGTCATCATCCTCCAGGGGACGGCGAGCGCGAGAGCCGGTGTGGTCCGGAATAGCATCGCCGTGCACTTGGGGAGGTTCGCCGGGTTATGGTGACCTGAACAAGACAAGGCCCTACTCTTCATCCGTCTCCGGGACGATCAATAATCGATTCACTTCTTCCCGGTTTTCTTCCCTCGTCTCATTCGCCCGCTTTCCGCAGTTCCGTTGCCACCATTGGAGCAGACCTGCCTCGGTCGCCGTCGGCGACTGAAACAGTCCAACAGGCGAAGTGATGTGAAGTCAGCTGTTGCTAGCCTGGTGGATGAATTAGCAGTTTGAGGGGAGGGATTAAGTTTTAATAAGCGACTCAATCCTTACCTAGGGTCTGTGGCCCTGTACGTGTTAATTAGAATTCGTTCCCAAGCCTGTTGTGCAGTCGCCTCAGAGCTGTTGTTGGCTTGTGTGCAGGATTAGAAAACAAACATGACAGATGAATGTACCAGCAGGCTGAGGAGCTTCCCAGACACGACAAAATGCTCCCAGATAGGCTGTGCCGATGGCATGGAATTAATTACAGTTCTCTCCCATTCAGACCCGTGAATTCAGCTATTGGCTTGGCTGTATTGTTTTAAACTCATTTCAGTTTTATGTGGATTAAAATGCATATGAAAACATCCAACATTATGATCATTTATGTGGTTAATGAAGCGATATATTTTTAAAAGTTTTCTGAAATGAAATCGCATTCTCTAAATGAAGAGATTGTCACAGTTCTTGTGTTCCTGTCACATCTGAACAACCACCATCACTGCAGCAGTTTTTAGCTAGCATGTGGCCGTGAAAAGAGATTATTGCCCCTCCTACAGAAGTGAGAAGTGTTCCACTGCTTGTGTCCCATCATAAGTTCATCAGTCCCAACCCTGGAGAAAGTCGCACAGCGGGGCGTGTGTTGGGCACACAGCAGGGCATGTGTTGGGCACACAGCGGGGCGTGTTTTGGGCACACAGCGGGCCATGGGGGTCACACAGCGGGGCGTGTTTTGGGCACACAGCGGGGCGTGTTTTGGGCACACAGCAGGGCATGGAGGTCACACAGCGGGGCGTGTTTTGGGCACACAGCGGGCCATGGGGGTCACACAGCGGGGCGTGTTTTGGGCACACAGCGG
>JAOVYW010004768.1:2072-12836 GCA_025775045.1 Hiodon tergisus | reverse complement strand
ACTGGCGCTCTCACCTTCCCCCTGTAGACCCGTTTAAGTTATTTGTTTGGTGCAGATTACTGTCAGAACTGCAATTCTGTGTTCATACTACTACTGGAAAAATCTAAACAATGTAATATATTTACATTCCATGTCACTGCTGGTTTGTTAAATTAGGTTTATCCCAGTGTGTGTATGTTGGCCTCATTTTATTGGCAGACCATCTTTTCCCAGGCTTGTGGGATCCTTTAAGTGAAGAAAACATATCTCCTAATTTATTACCTAAATAATGATTCAAATAGTTAAAAAGCTGATTTAAACTAGTGACCCTTCAGATGCGTAACGGACCACTTCAACAGTCTGATCGTTCTCAAGAAATACTTTTGATGACTAACTTACTCAGTACCATATTTGGGTAACTTATAGTAGGCGTATGACTGCTAATGTGAATCACATCTGTTGAGCAACAGATCATGGTTGCTGTTGATTGATTTTTGTTTGTCATCTAATAAGAAGCATTCCCAGACTGGTTCAAGTATCTATGCTTTTAAGTCACAGTTTAGTAATCTCAGCTGATCTCATCTTCTGTGAATTTCTTCTGCCTCAAACCGCTCAGTTGGAGAACATCGGCAATTTCGTCAGGGCCATCACAGACTACGGCTTGAAGCCACATGACATCTTTGAAGCCAACGATCTGTTTGAGAACGTCAACCACACCCAAGTTCAAAGCACTCTCATTGCCCTGGCTGGAGTGGTGAGTGCACAATACTCTGGCTAATGAACCAACGTTCAGTCTTATCCCCGTTCAGTCGGGGAGTAACACGCGGAAGCTCAGATATCTATAACAGGAAACACGGATACGCTAGTGATCCATGCCTCAACGTGGGAGGTGACGTCTGTGTTCAGACTTTCCCAATTTCCCTGTTCCCAGGCTAAGACAAAAGGCTACCACACCAAGTATGACATTGGGGTGAAGTACGCTGAGAAACAGCACCGTCACTTCCAGCCCGAGAAGCTGAAAGAGGGACGCAACATCATCGGATTGCAGGTTCAAGCAATCGATCCGTTTCCCAGTTTCTCCTGGTCTATCCGACAGCTGTCCATCAACTTCGAAAACTTCTGGAGTCCCACATTAAGTTACACTTCTAATATTTTTGCTCTCCTTCCAACACATTTTAATCCAGATGGGCACCAACAAATTTGCCAGTCAGAAAGGCATGACATCATACGGGACCAGACGCCACCTCTATGATCCCAAAGCAGGCATGGAAAACCCTGTCGACCAATCCACCATCAGCCTACAGATGGGCACTAACAAGGGGGCCAACCAGGTGGGAGGAGTAGCTCATTTTTATTCATTAATAATTTAAATAGATTTTGTTCCAACGTCTCAGTTTATAAAGACAAATTGTCAGTCAGCATACCTTGTTACACGTTTAACTTTATTAGCATTTTATCCAGTTAAGAGACTTATTAAGTTCAGCCTTTCTTAGAATTATTTGGGTCATTTTCACTCAGTTTTTATTTATTTTCCATGTCAGTATCATTAGAGTCCTTTTTTAATTCCCAGATTTACAAAAATACATGTTTGTATGTCTGTAACAGAGTGAACCCTCCACTACAGCTAGTGTTATATCCTATAACAATGTATCAGGGATGTCAATGTATGCCCCCCTTTTCTAGTCCGGCATGACGGCCCCAGGCACAAAGAGGCAAATCTTCGACAAGAAGGTGGATCTAGAGTCATGCGACACGACCACCGTCTCCCTGCAGATGGGCACCAACAAGGTGGCATCCCAGACGGGCATGACCGTGTACGGCCTCCCTCGCCAGGTGTACGATGGCAAGTATTGTGTCAATCCCGACAGCGGCATCAACAACGGGGAAGGGGGTGAGTACGGCTACGATGGCTATAACAACTACTCCGACTAGAGGCGTGGGACCTCCCTCCACCCTCCGCCCTGAAACCATCACCACCGTCCTTATTGTTCAAGGCCGCTTGTCGTGGGCCGCGCCGACTGTAACCGAGTATTCCCCAGTCCTTTCCTCCAACCCACGCCGGGTCTTCTATGCTCCGCAATGTAACGTCACCCCGCTGTTTTATGTTTTTTGCAGTACCCGACCTTATCCGTCATGTTTCCAAATCTTCTTTTACCATTTTGATCATGTTTCCTGTCATGCTCCTATTATTTAAAATCCGGTTTTTGTTATTATTATTTTTTTTTTACTTGTATTTATTTTACTATCGATTTTTGGTGCCAAAGATGTCTGCAAAAACTGAGTTAACTGCAAAGTGAATCGATTGAAAGCTGTTAGCTGTTCAGTCTCAGGCTCTGGATTTTTTTCTGTGTTGCGCTGTCAACCTGCCGACACCCTGTATAAATACGAAATGAGGAGCTGGAGGATAACACCGAAGACCTTGAGCACAGGAGGCTCTGGACCGGTGGGAATCGCCGACTCCCATCTTCCCTGTGGGATCTGATCATGGGCATCAATGCCTGTAAGGGACCAAGACACCGTCCACTGACCTGGAGGATGGAGGATTCAAATACATCCAAGCGGATCCTGTTATTCCTGCCTTTGAACCTCTATTCCAGTTGGTGCTCACACTCATGATGCAGAAGGCTTCACACCAGACATTCATTCTGATAACACGTCAGCTTAATGACCATTGATGTCAAACACTGCCTTAACGACACCAAACCAAATTTGACTTGTTTTCTTCACTTTAAACAGATTTATTGTATAGTAGTTTTTTAGTATGTAAGGTGTGCTTTGTTTAGCTCTGCATTAATCTGCCACCTTGTGTTTTGAGATGTTGCTTGACAGTTTGTACATTGTAGGTGGTGAAGGAAGTCGATTCTGAAAGGATATAGTCCAAACGTATGTCTATTTCAATTCATTTCAGTTTGCCTAAATGAAGTTCATAGCACTGATCAGATTCAAAGCTCTGATATATGTCTGATGCATGTCTCGTTAATCAGTTTAATTTGCCACCATTCATAAGCAAAATTATTTTAGTTTTGCTTTTATATTAACTTCTCCTATTTATGATATGACCTATACCCATGTTTTCCCATTTTACACATATGCCGGAAAATGGCAAACAATTGAATCATAACTCTGCTTTAAACCAAAGGTTCAGGGCAGGGCTTAGACATTTTTTACATAACCAGTCGTTAAAATTTCAGATGGCATGTAGCGCATGTTAATGTTTGTTCTAATACAAGACTTATATTGCGATTGTGAACCCAGTCAGAGACAAGGTAAAACTCGGAAGCATTTCATTTATAACAATGATGGCAATGTTTATGTACACTCTACAAATACCCAAGGAAAAATGCAGTCACTGATTGATGGCATTCAGCTGTATTGTAAGGTCATTTACAGCATGAGCAGGAACCATGTGAAATGGTTGAAAACAATGGAAAACGGTTGACTTTGTGCTCAGTAAGGTCATTTTTGCCAGCGTTCGGAAGCAAACACATCGTCCATCTCAATGCTCCAATATAAAGCTTTTTAGGCGCGTCTCTCGGTTTGTTGAGGAACGAAAGAGAAAATAACACATCATTGTAGAAGCTTACTCTGCTGTTAGCTTTGCTCTTTAACCGCTTAGAATTCATTTGGAAATTCTTACAGCTCTGAGCAGCTGTTGCTATGGTAATTAGTAAAAACGATCAACCACCGTTTCTTGAATTATCCATTTATCTTTATTTCACCAGGAATGAAAATTGTGCCAGGTTAATAAACACTTAATGAACCAAAATGTTTTCTTTTCCACAGAGTTAAAGGTCTTTCTGTCATTTGTGGCTCTTTCCATAAGCTAAGCTTATCCAGCTGTTTATTACAGTAGTGTTCAAGTGATGCAGAGTCAGCTGGGAAATAACAGTTGAGATCATTTATAATCCAAGATGATTCAATGATTACACTTATACAAGTAAGGGGGAGGGGGGGTCTGAAGTTTGTAGCCCTTTACCAAACATACCCAACTAAGCAACAGATAAGGAACACCTTCATTAACATTTATTTATTAAGATGGAAGGCCGTTTCTCAAAGCCGTTTCATTATAACGAACATAGCCATTACAGTCAATGTGCCCATAATTAATTGGGCTATGTATGACCGCATGGCTGTGCAGTACAGCAGCATATGGAAGTCATTTGTGGAATCGAGGATAAAGCTTGCAAAACCAAATTTACCCACCAATTTGTCACAAGCAAAAAAAAAAAACACAAAAAAACAATGCAGACAAAAACTATCTGGCTTTTTTGCGTTTAAATCGATGGTGCCCCTAACAAAAATTGATTTTAAATCGCATATCTGGTAAACCTACACAGTTTCTGTTTCTACATTGCTAAAAAAGGAAATAGATCATTTTAATAGTGGCATCAAGTGAGTGATTTTGTTTATTTAATCACTTCCTAAAAGGGTAAGTGAAACAATAAATATGTTCATCGTGGTAAAGGGCTAAACACAATGCATTATTTAGCTCCAATAACTCATCTTAAAAATGAAAGCCGCCAAATAAAACCACTGACTACTTTAGGACGTTGCAGGAAATTAACAGAACGCAACATAAAATAACCTTAAATAACTTCAAATCAACTGCATAACAAGGACTAGAGTCAGCCTGTTACGCAAATACCTTGGTTCCGAGTAAACCTTCAAGTTTACCCATCTAAATGTAACAACCATCCTAAACTAAGTAATAAAAGACAGACAAACAAGTCCTCAGGATGGCTCACAGTATGTAACCAATTTCCTGTCTTTACATCCACTGAGTTGAGAGGACCTGTTACTGATTGGCCACTTCACAAGCATCTATCCAATCACTATAGACATCAACAGGTTCAGAGAGATCTGGAAAAGTGTGTTATGGAAAGAATAGACAAAAGATCAAATTTACTTGGATATCACCAAAAGAGCACCCATTTTTGTAAACTGCTAAACCATTCCTGATTTGGTTTAAATAAACCTGCTCTTAACATATCAGCTATTCAACTATTCAGGGTTTTCCTGGAACTGCTGCTGTCATAACAACCTGCATAAAACAGTGGCTTAATGCTCATATTCAAAAGGATACAGGTTATGGGCGTCTGGAACTCTTCCAAGCAAACGGTGCAGGATATAATTCCGGTGTTCCTGCTTCGTTCCCTATTCAGGAAGAAAGGATAAGTTTATGTAAATACATCAGCAAATACACGACATTTGCACACAATTAAAATTAAGAAAAATGTACACCGGATCGTACATTTTGACGTCACAGGACTTCTCGTGGTTACAGAATGGACAGGTGAACTGAGAGTCCAAATTTCCGGTCATTTTCTTCTTTGGGGGTGGTTTGCGCTTGGATTTACGACGACCCATTTTTCTAAACGGATTTAGAAAAAATGTTAAACATTCCACGAAACGCAAAAAAAGTTAGCTTCCTTTTCCTTATTTTACTATTTAAACACAATGCCCGAGTAACTAAGTTTAACCGCCCCCCAAAGATGTAGTTATTTTGCGTCCATGTTTACTGTGTATTTAGCCCTTAGCGAAATACCCCGTGGCAAGGTACATTACTCTAATAAACTTGCTACACATGGCGTTTTCCCCATCGATTTATCTGCATCCAGTTAGTGTAACCGTTTGGGAGCGACCGAATCGATTTAATAGCCAAGTTATATAAATAAATAGAACAATTTCGGGATACACGCGGTGGAAATAAAACAATTATTCCAAGCCATTTCAAATACTGCTTGCCAGTTTACCTGCTTCTCTAAGCAAATTTGTAGATAAACCAGAACACGAGGATCTCCGGAAGTTGTAGCACACTACTCTTCGTATGATTGGGCAAAAGCTACTACGTGATCCATTGTATGTGTACTGCCAGTCAAAGAAGTTTGGAGGTATAGGCATTTGGAGCATCTAGATTTTGTTGGAATTTTCTCGAATAATTTACGCGGTGTGCACTTTAAAATAAAACAAAGCTAGGTGTTCTATTTAAAGTTATAGTTCCGGCGTTTTAATACGATCGTTAGCGCGAAGCATACACATTGAATTATCATTTATTCAAGCTTAAAATATTATTTCAGCAGTATAGATGCTTCCTCAATAGCTGTAAGGGAACTATACAGATATAATAATTGATTTAGACCACGATAGTAGCTAGTACCATCGCAAACAAAATCACATCGCTCTTGTATGGAGAGGATTTTTTTCCGAACGGTGTGCCGTTTTTCCCACAAGGGGGCGATGTCAACATAGTTCATTATTAAACGACATTCTTTCTGTAGTAGTTTGTATGTTGGATATGTAAATTACATCCGTACATTGTTGTACGCGGTTACTTTAAGTGTATACATACTGCTTTATGTTTACACAGGTCTCGAAATAAACTGCCTGTTTATAAAACTAATTTTATGTATATCTGTGGCTCCGATCCAAACGCTTGCGGCTGCTGCTGGTTGGTCAGTCAATCTGGTTCATTGTGAGCCAACACGAGGTAGGTAGGCGGAAAAAGGAGGGCCGTTGTGTTTCAGTTGTTTTTTCGTTAACTGCCGACTTCTCGTTTCTTGCTCCCAATGTCAAACTTGTTATTCGTAACGGTACACTCATCGTGTGCTGCACCTGTGGGCCATTGCTATATCTGAATAAGAGACATTATGGGATATTTTACCTGTCTATTTTATGCCAGGGTCAGAGCCTTTCACTGAGTCAAGTCAGGAGGCATTTTCATGTGATGAAAAACTGTATCTTCGGCATCATGATTATTGGAATCTAGTAGAAGGGAAATTACGTCATTTAGTGCAGCCATTTCAAACTGCAGTGGGTGGCTGTAGGGGTCAGGTTTGTGTTCTTGCGAGCTGTAGACTAAATTATAGTAGGTAACTTGCGAGATAACGCAAGTTCCATTCACGAAACGACGTCATAACATAATACCAGCCAATACGGCTGTTATTTTACTAGTCTGAAAAATGTACTCGAGATTGACCAGATCTTTGTTTGGCGTGACCAACAAACTCGGAGTATGGTGGGTTTGTATAGAAAAATATACAGTGTACAGTGGCTAACTTGATTAATAAGTAAATTCATTTAAAGGCTGTAACATGATGGAAAAAACTGACTTTTAACCACCTGCATTGATTTCCATCCTCTCCCAGATTTCCTAGTTTTGCCATCTCTCATCCCACAGTTGTCCCTCCTTCCTCCCAAGATGTCGGTGGGACGGACAGTGAGAATGCTGGGCCTGACCGCGGTGTCCCTCACACTTGGTCTGGGTTGGCTATTTCGCCGCCTGAGGTCTCGGCTCGGTCCCCAGGGGGCGCTGAAGGAGGTGCTGTTCTTCCCTACTACGCTGACCTGCGTGGAGCATCTCTTCCGTCCCAGGAAGGCGCCCCCTTTGTAAGCGGCGCCAAATTTATTGGTTTAGCCGCCACTTTGGCTTTAGAAATGCATGGTGTCTTTGATTTCCTGAGGCAAACACATGTGTGGCAGTTTCTCTGGAAAAACAAAATGTGTGTGGGGTTTTTTTTTTTTGGTGGTCTGTACATCACTCTCTTACTATCAAAAAAAGAGAGGTTATAATCACAGTTAATTAAAAAGACTAGTATTTAAAACAATTCATAAAAAAAAATTTTTTCTAACAATAGGGGATATTATGTTCTTTTATTTTTCCTATTTTTTTATTATGAAGGAAAAAAACTCCGTTCTCTCTTTTGTATTTGGCCAACATGACAATTGGTGTATTTAACAGCAAATTTACTCATAACAGTTCATAACATCGCTACAGAAACCCCTGTCCTATCCCCTGTCTTAACCTCAGGTGTCCCACTTTTCTCAGATCTTGCCACTGCCCCCTCCCCCACGATCAGGAAACCCCCTTCACCCGACTTCTGCGACACCTCCTATCCGCAACGGTGTCCCTGGACCTGTGCATCTTTGCCTTCTCGAACCAGGAGTTGAGCCGAGCCGTGCTGCACCTGCAGAGCAAAGGGGTGGCTGTGCGGGTTGTCACCGACAGGGAATACATGTTCATCAGTGGTTCTCAGATTGGGGCACTCCGCAGGGAAGGTACTATATGTGGTCCATAGCCATAATCTGATGTAGAAAAATACAAAATGAGAGCAGCGTTTATAAGGAAAAGTGCTGAGTAATACAAGAGGAGAAAATAACGTTTCACAGATTTTAGAAGTTAAGGTAGAGCTACAGTTTTTAATGCAAACCAGTCGGCACTAAATGTGTTGTGAAGGGCTCAATAGATGGTGCGGTCTCAGTTGTAACCATTCAGATAAGATGTGACGGGGCCCTGGCTCCACTAAAATAAGTTTCTGCTGTGGAGATCCTCTGCTATATCCCATACGTTTCACTGGTAATGCTATGTGCTCTGTGACGAAAACATGTCCTATGACAGGGTTTATTTTTAGGGAAAACGCACTACAAAAAATACACCAGATTTTGTCCGGGGGATAATCAGAGGACGTAATCAGCTTGCACACCTGTTTCCAGTGACTGGGTTCTCACTGGTATAAATCACGTTGTGATCGCCAAGCTATCGTTCCTCACAAAAGGTGCTTGTCAGCACATCCTTGGGGGTAGTGAGATCAATAAGGAGAGGAAATTGTGGGGGGTTGCTGAATGAGTTTGTCTCCAGCTGCTCTCTTCTTAATTAAGGCTTCTGCATCAGCACTAATAGGCAGATGCACCCCTTACAATGCAGTCATTTAATCTCCACGGGAGGGGTTGGGACCAGAAATGGCATGAGTGATGGATAGAGTGACAGATAGCAAAAGAAGACTACAGAGTAGGAGTGGAGTTTAAGTTTATATATATATATACAAAAAGATTCTCCTTATTATAACCATGCTACTCCATTTTAACAATCTCTGTTTAATGGCCTTTTAATTCTTAAGAATTGCGTGGTATCCCTTTGTTCTAATGCCATAAACTGTCTACAGTTTTCATATAGAAAATGTATATGTCCCCTCACCCAACGTTGCAACGTTGGAGTGGGGAGGGAGGGAAAATAAAAAACTTGAATATTCACCCTGATGTGGTCGTTCAGAACCGTCCCCACCCCGTGTTTTCCCGTCTCCCAGGAGTCGACGTGAGGCACGAGATGAGTGGTGTGTACATGCACCACAAGTTTGCCGTGGTGGACGGTCGTCTCCTGATCACCGGCTCCCTCAACTGGACGCTGACCGCCATCCAGAGCAACAAGGAGAACATCCTGGTTACGGACGAGCCTGATCTGGTTGGCCCTTTCGTCCTAGAGTTCCAGCGGCTGTGGGAATCAAATAATCCCGCCCAACACCATGCTGCTGCTGCTCCATTCCTCAGTACAGTTGACCATACACTCAGAATAGTTAGGTAAATAAAAATGTGTGTGTGTGTGTATATATATATATACACACACACACATTTGCTTTTGATCTATTAAAATAGATTATATTATTTTTATTTTTTGCAAATGGTCTGTTGTAATTTGTTCTGTGCAGTTCCTATAATTAGAGCAATAAAGATTTATGGATGACTAAAAATGCCTTTCAGCCTAATGTGCATAAAGGATAGCTATCGATCTCCACCTCCGAAGGGAGGGAGATGCAGAGAGCCACGTTAGAAATTGGTGCATTGAGTATAAACTGGTACTCTGCACTCCCCTAAAAATAATGTAATTCTGCCAGTGGTGCAGTCTGGCCAGCCTCATTTTCAGTGTCTGAAGCTGCGCTGGAATAGAGACATGATTTATGGAAGAGCCCTGGATGGTGGGATCTCTGGGGCTGGTGTCCACCCTCGTTCCCGTGGCATGGGGGGGGGGGTCTTCTGCAGATATCGTGGAACTATAACAGTACTGAATCTGGCACCCACCTGGCTTGCTTTTAGGGAAATGAATTGAGGCTCTGGCCTATGCTGTCACCGCCACAAAAGTGCTGAGCCTCCTTTGGATGACGTATGAGGATAGGGCCAAAGCTTTAAATACATCATAATTACCTCCGTCTCAAGGAGCCCCCGGGTTTCTGAGGCTAATATTAAATCCATTGTTCTCTAACTAAGTTTCCAAAGATGGTCTTGGGCATCAAGCGTCTGCTCAAATTTGCATGTTCTCTTAAATTACGACCAAGTGATTCAGTCACAGTCACTTTTCAAACGGAAAAACGAGACACAATTCCTAAACACAGACGCTTGCGTCTATTGGTGCCAACAAGACCCTTTATACTGTTTCTTTCTTGGTACCTCATCGGAGCGTGGCCTTGCGTAGAGAAGGAGGAAACTAAGATTTCAATTCTTTGAGACGTTACATTTGTACATACAAACACAAACTGATAAAAATACATGTGAGGCAGCTTGATTCAAGATGGAAAACGGAGCACTGTCCCCATCGTGATGTATCAAGCACAGTCCTCAGAGGAAACCAGCCACATTTTTTAATTGAACGCATTGAAATGCACTAGCAAAACATATTAATGTAATAAAATGTATCAACCATTCATTGATACCAACAAGAGACACCTCCCCATTGCTTTAAGGCACTGTGATAGTGATGAATCCTGCGATTGGATTTATGGTAATTGTAAATTGAACTATATACGTCACGTGATAAACATGAGATTGGTATAAATGGAAGGGTTAATTTGAAATACAACAAATCACTTCGCGGTCCTATCTCTCTCCCCGGGAACTTCTCAACATATCTCTCGCGCACCTTGAGCGGGGGGATAATGTAATTTAATGTAATTTAATGTAATTTAATGGAAAAAGGGAAAGTTACATCGTCCATACAGGTTGAATATATTTAATACAGCA
>JAOVYW010004767.1:4948-44892 GCA_025775045.1 Hiodon tergisus | reverse complement strand
AAAGTTCAGTTCCCTCACCGCGGGCGTGTTTGTAAGAGCGAGTGAGGGCTTTCTGTGTGTTACCGTGTGTTCTTCAGGTCTTTGCACTGCCAGTTCCGCCTTCTAAAGGTAGTTGTAAGAGCATGTGCGAAATAAAGAGCATTCATTCCTGTAATACGGAGTCGGTCTCTTGCTTGGACCCCGTTGAGAAGTAGCTCTCTTTTATAACGTTACACTATGTTTACGTGGGTCCACGAGGTGTAATGCGATATATTTCGGATCAAGTTTTGTTACCAGCGATTGCTTTGACAACTCTTAATTTTTCGGTGCATGAAAGCAACTGCCTAAGAGACTGTTTGGACAACAGGACTTTCTTTCCACCTATTTATGCCAAGCAATATTCGGTTTATCATTTTCATCTGAAGGTTTTATTTGTTTCATTATTGTTTTCAGTTGGAGATTTATTGATTAATTGTTTATACTACATTGATTATTCCTAATAAACTTTTGAGAAGCAATTTTGGTTGCGGTTAGTTCGTTTGTTTTACTTCATATCCCACATTTAAAACACTACCTATCCACTGGATACATGCAAAGCGTATCCCCCTTTATTCTGTATAGCAGCTCGGTTCAAAGCAGTCGGGACGGTTATAAGCATGTTGGCTAACTTTAGAAAGCTATCAATAAGTACATTTGCAAGCTGGGGTTACTTTGCTAGCTAGCTAACTAACTATCTATACATCCAAGATGGGAATTGATAACCCCCCAGCAAGCTAATATCTCTACAGTACTAATGTTACGTAAAGATTAATAGTTATATTTAAGTCACGAACAATATATAACTTCTCAATTTGGTAAAACACTGTCATTAAAACAACTAATAAAAAATTCTCAAAGTACTATATTTTCGGGTACAGGCGTTTTGGTTCTTTACAGAAACGATTTTACAACAAATACATATTTGTAAAATATTGTATCATGATGATTAGGATGTACAAATTTCCTCAGTTAACAATACATTGTACTCAAGTCTTCTGATGGGAGGAAATTCACATGAACACAGGAAGAAAAACCCAGGGTCTGAGCACTGTGAGGCACCAACATAACCGTGCATACACTTAAAGGTTCAAAACTTAACTTACCCCTTTATATCTCAATTAATTTGACAATAAGAGCAATTTGATAATCAAGCAGTTGTTTAATTTGTTTTTGTAGCGAAGTATATCAAGGAAATTGGATTTAAAAGCTTTTCCCCCCAGAAATTGTTCATAAATTGGAGTAAAAGTGAAAAATGGGAAATAAGGCCAGATGATTTAAAGAGCAATGTTTAACAAACAACATGCAGACAGATGGAAATACAATAATAAAAACACATTTTTTTGAAAGACATTGGTTGTGCTGCATGGTCAATGTAGAAAGACATTTATTAGCACCACTAAAGCCTTGATCACTGCCGTGAAATGGAATTTGTACTTAAATACAGCACCTGTGTAAATGATTAACAATAATGTATACATCTCAGTTTATAGAGATGAGGTATTTTACCCTGAGAAATGAATAATCTGATCTGCACTTTGATATCAAAGATAATGCAGGACACTCAGGACAGCACGAAGATGAATACAGATATAAACTATGTCTTTACAGGGAACACCTCCCTTTCAAATACTAGCAGAAGCATTTGGTTGAAATTCCATTTTTTTCTGTTGTACCATACTTTTAACAAAAATAATAATTTGGAATTATATGGCTCTTTAAGTGAGCATTTTAAACAAGCATAAAATAACTTTGTACAGAATAATACAATAAATGTTCAAAGTCTAGATTCAGATTTTAGGTGATGACATAATTTGTTGCATTATTAGTCATGTAATTAAAAACAGCAGTTCAGGAAATTCAGATTATTTACTATTATCATTTACTTATTTTTCTTGAAAACAAAAATTCTCTCTCCAAGAGTTAAGTTAGTTGAGTTTTTCTTCTCTTTGTTTTATCAACTCATTAAATGACTGTTCAATATATTTAACACTTGCCATTCAAAATTCAAATTGGCAAAACAATACGATTCTTCCTCATTACATCCTCACAATCATTGTTTTCCTTTTAACAGTATCCCCATTGGGTAAAAATAAATCAATGAAAACATTTTGAAAAGGTTGGAAAGGCACAATAAATATCGATGTGGAAATAGAACTGTTCATCATACTGTACATGGCTGATCACATCAGCAGTTTGTTCAAGAGTCTCAGGATCAGCTTAATGGCATCCACGTCCTTACAATAACCTAATGGGCCCAATGAGTTACAAGAAGCAAACGGGGCCAATGTCAATGCCAAATTCCTGATCTGTTCCACCAATATCCACTGGCGCCATGTCAACGATTGGAAGTCTTGCTGTTTTCTGTGTTCTGTACTCAAATACGGTCTTCCCCCAATTACCATTGGCTTTCTGTAGAGCAGAAAATGCATTTAACAAGCTGTTTAAGTGCTGTTGTGAAATTTTTAAATAGTGACAGACTACTATAGCTGACAGACTACTAAAGTAGAATATTCTAAGGATACCAGTAATATTTTAAATTTTCAAAGTTCCTTTAAAACAATAATCGCTGGCTGACTGACTGACTCGTGTGCATCAAATGATGTAGCTTTTATAGATGGAATACTATGTGGGGAAAGTCTGGCGTCATTTGAAGTACTTGGTTTACAGAGGACCTGGTCAAATAATGGTAAGAATGGCCAAATAACCTAGTCTTTTATTAGGTAATGTCTATAAGCCGCCTGGTCCGTATACATAATTTTTACGTGAGTTTGGTGACTTTTTATCAATCCTAGCAGTTACTGCAGACAAATTATTGATTGTTGGAGATTTTAATATTTATATTGATAGTGATGAGGATTCATAAAAAAAATCTTTCATGTCTATATTGGATACGTTTGGGTTTGTCCAACATGTGGCAGAACCCACGCATTGTCGTAGCCATACATAAGATCTGGTTATTAGTCTTGGTGTTGATATTGAAAATGTATCTGTTTTTCCATACAACCCAGTACTTTCTGATCACTTTCTTATTACGTTTGTAATTCAGTTGACGAATTCCAAGGTCCCAGAGCAGAAGCAGTTTATGAGTCGTTCGATTAATCCAAGTACGATGGTTACAAAGGTTTATCGAAGAGCTGCCAAATGTTTACCCGAGGAAAGAATATTCAGTAGTATTACCTCAGTGGATGAAATGCTAAATATCAGGGCATTAAGTGGAACTCTAGATCTGGTAGCTAATAATAAATTCTCCATGTGGTACACTGATTATACGTGGAAACTCAAGCAAGAATGTCGTAAGCTGGAGGGCAAGTGGCAAACATCCAAAGTACAGGTTTTACTTATTGCGTGGAAAGACTGTGTTCGTAATTATAAATGTGCGTTGGTAGCTGCTTGCTCTGCATACTTCTCCAAACTAACTGAGGAGAACAAAAACAACCCAAGATTTATTTTTGATACAGAAGCCAAAATAACCAAAACTCAAGGGAGAGATAACCTGAGTCTGTATCATAGCAGCAAGGACTTCATGCAATTCTTCAATGTGAAGATTGAAGAAATTAGAATTGAGATAAGGGCGATCTCATCTGCAGAAGTTTGTTCTGAACCTCCTGTGGAAAGTAATTCCAGAACTTGTTTTGATAAATTTTCTCCTGTTGAGCTAATTGAAATTTGGATCCATATGAAGAAGAACATTGAGAACATTAGGCCAGTATCAAATTTTTTTCTAAAATATTGGAGAGACTTAGGGTTGTAAAAGATATTCTAAAGGCATCTGATAACAACTTGGTGTCTGTTCTAGTACTGCTTGATTTAAGTGCTGCATTTCATACTATAGATCACCATATCCTCTTAAAAAGACTTGATACCCAGGTAGGCATAAAAGGCTCTATCTTGGTTGAGGTCATACTTGACAAATAGATTTTGGTTCGTTAAAACTGGGGAAGACTCATCTGATTTGTTTCAGATTTGTTAGATATGGAGTACCACAAGGTTCAGTGTATTGGCCCCCTTCTACTCTCTTTGTATATGAAATCATCCATAGGTTGCAGCTATTAGGAAACTTACTAGACGTAAGAAATATTATCGCATCACCAGTGTTGGCTTCATTACATTGGCTGCCAATAAGCCAGTGGGCTGATTTTAAGTTACTTTTGTTAACTTTTAAAGCTGTAAATGGGTTATACGTTCCATCTAGATTACTTCGCTCACAAGAGGCTGGGAATCTACATACATTGGTGGTTCCCCCCTAGTTGGCTGGGATCTGCCTTTGGTGGGGCGGGATGGGTTCGGACCACCTTCATGGCCATGTGTTGTTTCTGGCATTCTTTGTATGGTGCCATAGATATACGTAAATGTGACCACTCATAAAGTTTCACAAAATTTCAAAATTTTAAAATTACTTAACTTGAGATCATCCTGCTTCCATAGGTAAGCATTAACAATGTGCTATCTCTCTCTTTCAAAAGCAAAGAGAGACCTAAAGCAACCTTTAGACTGGACTCCAGCCATCTGGGCCTCCACTGGTCTCCTCCGGATATTATAATGTTTTGGAACTCCTTGACAGGAGGGCATCACACACTATGGACATTAGACTGTTTAATTCAGCTCCTAGTGCCGGCCAGCAGAGGATGGGCTCCCCTATTAAGCCCCATTAAGGTTCATCTCCAGGTTTCTTCCTGCCAGTCTAGGAAGTTTTTCCTTGCCACTGTTGGCACTGGCATACTTTTGGGGGGTCAGGCCTGGGACATATTGTTTTTTTTCTGTATGTAAAGTGTCTTTGTGGCATGGAAACAAGTGAAAAGTGCTTTATAAAAATAAATTGATTGGTTGATTGATTGAAAACCTCACTGCAAACCAAATGAACAATGGTCTTGGATAAAGGAAATTTCAAACTTACAGAGCAGCTGTCCTCAATGACAGAATATCGGAAGCGATTGTTTCCTTCAGCTTTAAGCTCAAGGTCATTGGCAGCCTTGAGGACGATGGCCTTCTTCAGATCTCCAGTCTGCTCGTCTTTGTACCCAACACTGTTTTTGCAGTGGTAAGTGATGGTTTGGGATGCCTCTTTGGACAGGAGTCGAATGAACGTCATTTGGACAGTGACAGAGTTTGATGCCTGGTCTTTGTTTCCATATGTGAACTAACAAAAAAGGCATAAATTGTAAATTAAAACGAATGATTAATTATTTGGGGACTAGTTAACGTATTGTTGGTGTATCACTGGTGTAACAAGAATCTCCTTTTAGCAGAACTTTTGTACTGCAGTTTATAAAATTGACCTTACACTTACATGTGCTCCACCATTCATGTTGAGCCCAAACCAAACAGGTTTGCGGCCTGTGGGACCTGAGGAGCTCCACCAAGATTTGCGGGGCACATTGGACGGGTTTGCTGAGATGCAGGTTTCACCTGTTTCCATATTGCAGTGCACTCTGATGGCATCCTCAGCACTACCTTGGTTGGGATCAATCCAGTACTCTCCTGTAACAGAGAAACAAAACAAGATGAATCAGGGAACACTGGATCATCGAGAACTTGGCTTTTTCACAGGTCTGTCTGGTCATTCGCACCACTCTTCTTCAGTGGATAGCACTGCTTAAGGTCCTCGCATGTCCGGGCTGGGTGCTTCCTGCTGCCGTCAGGGCTGCGCATGCTGTCAATCTGACTGCTAAGAGCCTTCAAGGTTGCCTGGACACCAATGTCTGCCTGAAATGGGCTTGAGGAGTTGCTGTTAGGAAGAGCCTCATCTTCATTGAACTCAGGAGGGGGCGGGAGGCCAGCATCGTAATCCTGTGGTCCCCCAAAGAGGTCATCCATTGCAGCAGTTGGGGGGCCAGGAGACCCCGGGGGACCAGGGGGGCCAGGATCTCCAGGAGGTCCCTGAAAGCAAATACATTTGTGATACAGTTACTAAGTGTGGCCCATTCAACAAAAATAAGTTCTAAAAAACACTTAATTCAATAAAAAGGTTCTTTACAATATCCATTATCATTGATTGATCCTGTGTTTAAATATACTTTTAATATACTTTTGTTTTGCTCACCTCTGGTCCAATTTCACCACTAACTCCACGACTTCCAGGCGGCCCAATTGGACCAGGCTGTCCTATGTCTCCTTCTTTTCCTGGGGGTCCAACTGGCCCTGGAGGTCCCTAAAATTGGTAATGACCTTTATGATTGCTTTCAAATTGAATGTTATATCTCTTTACAGATGCTTGCTGTGGACATTGATGATATATACTTACTCTTTGGCCACTAGGTCCTACGATTCCTGAGGCTCCCTGGTCACCAGGTGTTCCCTAACAAAACAAAAAATTCATTAATTGGTATAATAGGGACATTATAAGACCTGAGATGATTCTCCTTGAAATTTAACTGAATGTGTGAGTGTTTTACTTACAGGTGGCCCAGGTAAACCTTGTAAACCTGTAAACCCTCTGTGGCCTTTCTGTCCTCTCTCTCCATGTTCTCCAAGGTCCCCCTTGTCTCCACGGGGGCCCTGAGGGCCCTGGGAGTAAAAGAGATATTACACGTTTTTTAAATTTTGCAGGTGTTTTTATTTACAAAAAAGGTCAATGTAAAGTAAATTAATTCAAATTGAATTTATTTCTCTCTCAGAAATTTTAAAAGACACAGAAGGATTTGCACGCAGCTATTTGTAAAATATGCTTTTACATTCCAGAGAAATGTATACATTTTTGCATTTATTTAGAATGTGACAGAAGCAGAAGTTCCATTTAATAAATATACAAAAGCAAGAATTTTTTTTGTGTGTGTGTGTATTGTGGCTGTGATGAATCTTACTGTCAGTCCTCGCTTTCCTGCTAATCCAGGAGGACCTACAGGCCCCCTTGAGCCCTATTAACAGAGTAACATGTATTAAGCAGTGGCAAATGCACATTTATTGACATATTTATTTCTACTTGATATTTTTAAAGCATTGGCTATGACCTCTTTTAAAACAGGAAGTTTGAGAGGGGGGGGATTATAGGTGATCAAATTCAAGCAACAGAACATTAAATGCTTGAAAGCAAGTAATACATAAAAGCAGTTACTCACCACGTCTCCTCTCTTCCCTGGTCCCCCAGGTGCACCAACAGGACCTGGAGATCCAGGGGCCCCCTGAACACCAGCAAGTCCCTCAGGACCCGGATCCCCTCGATCACCCTGAAAACATACCGGGAATACCACACTGTCACAAGAAAAACATTATATGACAAAAGAGAAAAGCCCACAATATATTCTCTGCACTTACCCTGGCACCCAGGACTCCATCTTTACCTGGTGGGCCATCAGATCCAGCTGGACCCTACATAATCAAATTATGTTTTAAAATTATTATAATGAATTTGCTAATATTAACATTAGGTAAATAAAAATCTACTCATGAGATCATAAATTTCTTTAAAAATCTTTTGCATTATGTTCGCATGTATGCATGTACATTTGCCCCAAATATATATGTCTGTAGCACTCTGGGGCGTGACAGGCCCAGGAGTGATCACAAACAAGACAAAAAATTAACCAAAAAAAACACCAGAGAAGAATCCAACTTAAAATAACAGAAACCAAACCACACTTTCAGGGACAGCTAATACATTTTCAGCCTTTAAAACTCAAAACACTCAAAACACCCTTATAGTAATATAAAAAAATAAACTGAATTTTCCAACAAACTAAAACAAAACGCCATACTTTTTACCCTCTTCTCCTAGACAGCTCCACTGTCTCTCTTTTGAAGCTTTTATGGCATACTTTAAGGAAACTACAGTCAGATGTGTCAATCAGTCCCTGGCAATGGGTGGGTCTCCAGGGCCTGGGTTTGTCTGTTTGTTTGAGCCTGACTGGACATGTCCAAAGGGATGCATGCCACAATGTCACAGGCCTCTGTCTGGTGAACCCCATGATGTGACACCTGGAGTACTAGCTGTAAACTCTGGTCTAAATTGAGCCAAATAAACAAGAATCTTCATAAAACCCATGCATTTTTAATGAACATTTTAAAATCCTGAATACGAAAAATGCAGAATATTACTATTTTTGTTACTTATAGTTTTTTATAAATTAGGAACAAATTCGGTAAGTATAACGGGTATATCTGTTAATGGAATGAAAATCTAATTTTAATGCATGTTTTAATAAATATAAGAGAGCTTACTTCAAGCAAACAGGCATATTAGAATACATTTTTATGTAAAAAAAAAGAAGCTTTTGTTGACGGCGGACTTACATCTGGACCAAGGTCACCACGAGGTCCATTTGCTCCTGGTGCACCTACTGGGCCAGAGGGACCTTTGTCTCCCTGGGCTCCCGGGGTACCTTGTTTTCCTGGTGGACCCTGATCAATGAATAAAATACATTTTGTCTCAAAAAGACAAAAAATTAAAGGGAGATTTAATTAATTTGAGCTTTGTTTTTGGGTGTTTGGCACAATACGTACAGCAGGCCCTGGTAGCCCTGGCATGCCCCGCTCTCCCCTCTGACCAGGAAGACCTACGATTCCTCTCTGTCCTGTGGTGCCTGCTGGACCTGGTGGGCCATCAGGACCCTGTTCAAAATTACATTGAAAAAAAAAAAACATTACAGTAATCCTAAATAAAAATGTTTTTTGAATTTGGAATGACCAATTTTGCCAATGCACCTTGCTCATAGCACCAAGAGAGGTTGAGAAAGTATGAAGGGTCTCCTCCAATCCTATCGCCTTCTGGTCACCCATCTCTTTTGTACTTTACAGGCTAAATGGCCCACACAGGAGGTTCATAGCACATCCCCCTCAATCCCCTTCCAGGCTATAGGCCCCAGGAAGCTGACTGTAGACGCTTGTTAGTGAGGAGCCAAGAGAAGCCCTGCTGATTTCACACAACCTTGGCAACTCTGTGCCAATTGCGATCCGCTGCTGTATACCCTTTATCTTTATCTTTTATCTTAAGAATAGATGAACCTCCAGTCATGATAAACAAATAATTCTCTTCTGTTACCGTCGGCCCGTCTTCTCCAGGATCGCCTTTGTCTCCTGAGCTCCCAGCAGGACCTGGTGGGCCTCGCTCTCCTTGACGTCCTGGAGCCCCATGATCTCCACGGAGGCCAGGGGGGCCCTCCTTCCCAGGAAGACCGAGGGGTCCTGGCTCTCCAACTGGACCCTGTAAAGCCCATAATTGTCACTTTTTCACTGTAGACATATCATGACATCTTCACAGATTATGTTGTTGAATAATAAAAGTCTCCTGTTTCTATCAATAAAAAGTACATTTGCAATGGATAAAAAGCATCAAGTCTTGGTGAATCTAGCAATCGTATTGATCTTATGGACTAATTAATGACCTTATTTTTTTTATATCTCTTTGAAAATACTTACAGCAGATCCAGGTGGACCTACTCTTCCTGGAGAGCCTGGGAAACCAGTTGGGCCCTAAAATGATGAGAAATTAAGATTGAGATCTGCCTGTTAATATTTTACAAATAGAATATTTCAGAGCACGTACATGGCCATATTAACCCCGAGTCAAACAAAAAGTATTTTCACTTACTGGAGCTCCCTGTGTCCCCCTTCCACCCTTCAGTCCAGAGACACCAATAGGGCCCTGAGAAAGTTCAACACATTTCAATAAGTGACTGAGGGACATTGGATACCTAAAAATAAATTATTTGTAAATAAATAAATAAATAAATAAATATATTCAATTACTACTTTCTTATGTACTCACATTAGGCCCATGAGATCCGGACAGCCCCTGGGGACCTGGAGACCCAGAGTCGCCCTTCTGCCCTGGTTCTCCTGGTTCACCTTTGACCCCTGGCTGACCATCAGGTCCCTGCAATGAGAACATTTTAATGATTAGATCTACATATCAAGTGTTCCCTGAGAAATTCCACATTGGCGTATGTAAGATGACAACTTACAGGTGGTCCCGCAAATCCAACAGCTCCAATTGGTCCTGGTTCACCACGGGATCCCTAGAATGAAGAGACAGTTTCAATTGTAGAAAAGGAAAAAGTGGGACATATTTAACATTTTTGCTGGGTAGACATAATTTGAGCAGAAATTCTATTGTAGTCTAAGGAGGGGTCTATATTAATTCTGTGTTAAACTCAGCTGGTCTACTTACAGGACTTGCTCTGGATCCCTGAGGACCTTGTGGACCCCGAGGGCCAGGTTCACCCTGAAAAGAAAATTCAAAGAAAGTTTAATGGTGTATTTGGTAGGTTTGAATAGGCTATACATTCACAGAAATGTCTACTTACCTTCTCTCCACTGGGCCCATGTGGTCCGGGTGGTCCGAGTGGACCGGGTAGTCCCTAAAAATGAGTTAGTTAAACAAATTCAGACCCATATATTATAGTCACGGTGTAATAAAATCAAATAATCATAATATTGTACTGCATAAATTTATTTAGAATTTATTAATCTCCCCCAAGGAATTGGTGTCTCTGGATTGAATACAATTGTGTTTCAATAGCCCTTTCACTTTGTTAGTTCCATGGACTCACTCGTGCACCGTCATTTCCGGGAGTTCCCTCAGATCCTTTCTCACCAGCAGAACCCTTAAACAATGGAGTAAATGGGACAAATAACAATCTGGCCACTGACACACAGAAATACAAAACTACAATGTAGGAAACATGAAACAACTTACCCTGTCACCTTTAGGACCAGGAGGACCAGAGGTACCTCTCTCTCCCGGCATTCCCTGGAGTCCTGGAGAACCAATGTCTCCAAAAGCACCAGCTGGACCAGGGCTTCCCTGGGGACAACAAGAATGTAAAACAAAGGTAGACAAAGGTAGAAAAATGTTGAGCTAGTATTATAATTTTCCTTAGATGAATGCATAAAATGGCCTGCTGATTATGACAAGCTATAGACATGTGCACACATTTTAGGACACATGTCCTAATCACATAAGTCTGGCAAAAATCAAGATGACAACAAGTGCACTCCATACTTTCAGAATCTGACAGCATACCTTTGGCCCATCTGGCCCTGGTGCTCCTGGGGTACCTTTAGGTCCCTGTAGGCCATGAGGCCCAAGTTCCCCTCTCTCTCCCGGTGTCCCACGCTCACCCTAATGCACATCACACAATCTATTATACTGGCTTAACACAATAACTTACAAACTACTGATGTTCAGCAAACATGAATGTAGTTTACCCTAGGACCAATCTGACCAATGGCTCCTCCTTCACCAGGAATACCCTAAATATGACACAAAATGTCAAATGCTGTTAATTTGGGTTGTATGATAATCCAGCATAACAGGAAAAGCATTATGGTGCGACATACTATTTATGCCATACTGTTCATTTTAAGATTTAAGCAACATGTTACAACATTTTTGTCTCATAGTGAAATTAATTCACCTGATCGCCAGGCTTTCCTGACTCTCCAGGAGGGCCGGGGGGTCCAGGTAATCCCTGGAATACAATAAATTATAATTATGGCACTATGGCAACAATATTAACAGAATTATTAGAATATTCGCAACTGTAACGTTGGATTAGAAAACCTGAATGTGCCTTCTTGTCTAATACATTGTCTATACATTTAAAAGAGATTTATTCCCACAATATCAATCAATTTATCAAGCAATTGATTTTTATAGATTTTCTAACTTACTCTCATCCAAAATACCATGCAATTTTCACACATTTTTGTAGAATATATTGTATTTTTAATGAGCCTAAACACACGTGGTCAGTTTATTTTGGTATACTGAGTTGGTCCTCATTTGCCTAATGGCTTGAATTCTTCGGGCATGGATTCTACAAGGTGTAGGAAAATTTCCACAGCCCAAGCCATCTCTTTACATAGATGCTCTACTAGGGGTTGAGGTCTGGGGACTGTGGAGGCCACTCAGATAAATGGAACTTGCTGTCATGTTCCAGGAATAACTCTGAAACAATATGTGCTTTGTGACGTGGCACATGATCAAAATAGTATACATGTGACAAAAGGTAAACTGTAGCCATGAAGGGATGTACCTGCTCAACCACATAGGGACCTAATCTGTGGTAGAAAAACAATCCCCACATCAGCCTGTACCGTGACACCAGGGAGGGTGGGTTCGTGTACTCCTGACTGTTATTGGCATGACGTAGGAGGAAACTAGATCTGTTGGACCAAGCAATGTGGTTCCACTCCTCAATTGTCCAGTGTTGGTGATTGTACCCACTACAGCTTATTCTTCTTGTTTTTAGATGATAGGAATGGAACCTGTTGTAGGTTCCAAAGCACAACTCGTTCGGCACAGCACTGTTATTTGCCTATTTCTGGCCTGTCCGTTAGCTTGAAGGATTCTTGCCATTCTCCTTTGACCACTCCCATCAATTAGCTGTTTTTGCCCACAGGTCTCCCGCTGACTGAAGCGTTTGTTTGTTGCATCATATCCAAGACACTCATGTGCGAAAAGCCCAGGAAGGAGGCAGTTTCTGAGATTCTGGAACTGGCGCACCCGGAACTGTTGATCATACCACACTCGAAGTTACTTAGGTTACTCGTTTTGGCCATTTTAACATTCAGTCAGCTGAATGCCTCGATGCCTGTCTGCCTGTTTTATAGAACAAGCCATAGCAAAATGACTTATTGCCTGTAGGAGTGATCCATTCGTGAACAGGTGCACCCAATAAACTGGCCATTGAGTGTATTTAATTGTACAACTAATCAGAGTATACCATTATTTATGCTAAAGTTATCTGAATAATTAGCATTAGAGCAAAAACTTATACTTTAAATTCCCAGTATATAATATGGTAACCTTGGAGAATTAAATGTTGCTGTTTAATTAATTAAGAAAATAATACCCTTTCATGGATCGTGTGTAGATATATGGCGAGCATGGCTGAAAAAGTGACATTTAAAAAGGGGTGATTGCTAAATGGCTTATTTATGAAAAACCGTGACTAAGATGACGTTAACATGGAACTCAGAAAGAAAGACATTATCAGCAAACGAAAGCAGTGAGGGAAAGCCCTTTTATCTACAAAGCACAAGATTGACTTCCTTGTGGAAGGGGGGTTTAACATTCTTCCTGCAGAATTCCAGATGCTTGTTGACTCTATGCAATGACACTCATGGGCCGCACATGGTGGCCCAACACCCTATTAAACAATGTTACATTAGGGTTACCACTGTCAACTCCATCTTTATATATATACACATATATGTTCTTACCTGGAAGCCATTCACACCTGGGGGTCCTTGCTCTCCTCTTTCACCAGCAACACCCTTAAGAGACAGAGAGATACTCACTGAAACTAATTTCAGTTTTCTAAATCAGCTTTGCTCGCACATGTACCACCTAGCAACTATTTAATGTATTTAACTATCACAGAATAAGCAGTTCACAGTACAACAAAAGTCGGCTATCGGATTTGAAGAACAGAAATCACCTTTAACCCTAACCTTCCGACATTTTCTATTTTTTATGTGGAACACTAAGGCTGGATCAATGCCATGCAGAGTGGGGGACTAATCCAAGCTGCCCAAGTCCAGTGATTGGAAGGGAGTCTATGTCCCACTCTATTGCGCAGTAGGTTCCGGGAGCAAAGGAAGGATTTACTCGTTAGGGTGAGTGATCGTGACAGTGTCATTCAAAAGCAAACTCGTGCTTTCTGCAAATAAAATATAAGAAAACGCTATCCAAGATATTTCTATATATTAACACCAATTAAAATGTTCCAGTAGTTAGACAAGCTTGCTCCTTGCATCAACCTATATATAGACATTTAAAGTTTTCTCACTTTTACTCGTGTAAAAAAATATATTAATTGAAAACAGAATGACTTACAGCAGGGCCAGCAGGACCTGCTGGACCAACTTCTCCATCTTTTCCAGGTGGACCCTGAAACAGAACCTCAGTCATTAAGTGTCCTACTGATGCCCTTCATTTGCTGTTATTGCAACTATGCTTACCCTTTGTCCGGGGGCTCCAGGAGATCCCTGCTCACCAGCCTTTCCAGGATCTCCCTGTTTATTCATATATTTCATGAGAAATTTATCTTAGTATCACAATGCGCGACAAAGACATCAACAATCATTAAACACATGTCAGGTTATAGAATAGTGGAAGTTTTTGTATTTGTTTATTTAAAGGGACTGAACTTGTGAGCATGTGTTCAGTTGACAAAGGGTTTTACACAATTTTTGCTTCTTATCCAGCCTGACTTATATATAGATAGACATTTTACAAAGTATCAATTAATAAAGCTATATACCTACTGTTCAGTCAACAGTGCAGAGTACAACAGCACCCCATGGGTCTGACCTAGTTTACTGGATGCAGCAAACCTAGACCAACCTACTTTGTGTTTGAGTTGACCTAGCATGTTACAGACATAGATATACTATTCATGTCCCTTATTACAGATTGCACATAAGAAAAATAACTACATTAAAGCCCTTCGGTCCTGGTAAGCCCATCGATCCTGCCAATCCTCTGGTGCCAATCGACCCAGCAGGTCCCGGTCGTCCATCCTCTCCTGACCCACCCTAGAGAAGATTTAAAAAAAATATTTTAAAAATACTTTGCATTAATTTGACATTGGGTGATTTATCAGGAAACTAATTACTTACTAGGGGTCCAGGCTTCCCCTCAGCCCCCTGGACACCTGGAGTACCGGTGAGACCCTAGGAAGGCATACAAGGGGGTGAGTTTCCACCACATGAAGAAAACTGCATTCTGATATTCTGATATTCAGAAACTGAATATAGAAAAAATATGGCAAGATTCTTTCTTTACCCGTGCACCTGGGAGACCAGTTTCGCCAGTTCGCCCAGGATCGCCGGTAGAACCTTTTGGGCCTGGTAAGCCAGAGGTTCCACGATCACCTTGCGCACCCTAGAAAGAACACAGGGAAGAATTACCTCAATATAAATACCAAGATTAAAACACAATAATTAAAGATTGTAATTAAATACAGAATTAAGTTATTGATCTACCATGGGTCCAGGCAATCCATCGGCACCAGGGAAACCTCTGTTGCCAGGAGCACCCTAAACACAAGTATGCTTTTAGAAACATACCTTAAATGGGATATTCATATACGCAAAACATTTGACTAACGTATGTCTACATCTGCACTGCCCCTCCAGAAAACATTGACGTACCCTCTCACCAACGGGACCAGGGGGACCAACTGACCCTGGGTCACCACGGGATCCTCTCTTTCCTTCTTCCCCCTGGGGTCCGAGAGGTCCCTGACTGCCATGCGGTCCCTACAACAGCGCAAAATCATGGAGGCTCAGCAGGTAACACTTAAAAGATGTTTCTAGATAAAAGATGGTTCTCGATAAAGCAGCAGCCATCAAGAACTGGATTACATTATCAATCTAGAATAAATTAGAATGTAATAAAAATCAAAAATATATTTTATTCAATTCAACTGAAACTATTTTTTCTCTCTTAATTTGTAGTAGTATACATATTTGTTGTCATTGTTTCCTGATTTAAAAAAAATACTTGTGGGGACAAAAACAAAATGTGTGTGTTTTTTTTTTAAAGTGAATTGCTCTATTCCATCTGTGTAGATTTATGAATTTACAAGTTCTCCTTTAGGTCCGGCCTCTCCTTTGAACCCAGGGACTCCGACATCTCCCTAAAACAAAATAAACCATACCATCACTACCAGAACTGAAATGCTAAACACTAAATTATTTACATTAGAGCTATATTAATTGGAAAAGATAAATTATATTTGCGGATTTAACTTCAAATTGTTTTTTTTTCTGTGAATGCAAGCTTTTACTAAACTATATCACTGGTCAGAAAAAAAGGTATGACATAGACATTGTTTTTACACAGACTTAAGTAACCTTACCCCTTGACCTTTGACCCCAGGCTGTCCAGTGCTTCCTTGAGGTCCTGGTGGACCAGGCGGGCCAAGGAGGCCGCCTGGACCCTGAGGACCCACAGTTCCCTATGCGCAGACAATAATCGGTCATTTAGTCTATAGAAGTCAGACTTTAATTTGCTAAATGTAAATAATGTACTGTGCTTACTGCCGGACCCTTGGCTCCAGGTCCTCCGTCTGTCCCTGCTGGACCCTGCAAACATTATATTTTCTTAGTCATACAAGTGAAAAAAAGTTAACAATTCGATCTTTTTACACATTGCAAATAAAAATAAAAATGTAATGCGCACCTGAAGGCCAGTTGCACCAAGTCTGCCTTGATGTCCTGTATCACCCCTCTGGCCCTGTGGTCCTTCTGGGCCACGAACTCCTGTGGGGCCAGCTTCTCCCTGAAGTACAAGGAGACAAAGTGATACATTCAGTCTCTTCAATATACTCAATAGGCCACATAGCAGATAGTATAAAACACACCAATGCAGAATGTACATGACTTGAAATGAGTATGTCATCTTTAATTGTTGTAAGAAACTTAAAACAATTTAACTTAGTTAAACTATTTACAGGTTCAAATTCCAAGGAGAGGCACAGCTGAATTGAGCCATCTGCAATTGGAAATATTGTAAACTGTGTAAGTTGTAATTCAATATTGGCTGCCCTAATACTTTATTTATTTGTCTTAATTAAAATTTGCTATTCAATAGCATACCAGCAGGTGCACCTTGATTTGTTGGGGTTTTTAAGTCAATTTTAAACAAAATATATGTGTTTGCTCTACATAAAAAAAATTATATAATGTATTTCAATTAATTAGAAAATTTGTGACACTTTTTCATGAAATAAATTACTTACCTTGATACCAGGGTTTCCAGGGAAACCAGGGGCACCACTGATACCCAGAGGACCCTGCAATCACAGACACTGATTATAGAAAGATGCGTCTGTATGTAGTCCTTTCATTACTGAATTTGTCATTATATGTCATTGCATTCCCACAGTAGAAGTAGACTGTATTGATGTTATACTTGTCATGTGTTTGTAATTTTTTATATGTTGCTACAGGTCTAGGGGTGGCCAGTACCAGTCTTCAAAAACCAGCTGGACTGCAAGCTGTTTCATTGAAGATAGTAACCCAATGCGTTAACATTATATACGTACTGAAGATGAACATAAGAACATTCAATTTATTTATTTATTTAACGCTTAAAAACTATATGGTTCAGACTGCTGAGGCTTTCTTACCATAGGACCTGGTTTTCCCACATTTCCAGGGGGACCACGTATCCCCTGAGTAATATAAGATACATAATTATCCGTCAAACTTAACACGTTTACACATATTATCTGTCATATTCCCAATGCATTGCTTTTAAATTCACAAAGCAAAAGTACTCAGGAGAACAATTAAATCCTTAAATGATCGCAGAATCAAGACCATACTGATACTCATGCTTTAAATGAACTTATCTGGCATAATAATAATGGCCAGCCATAGGATGAATGTATATTTTAGGCATATTTAGGTGCGTTTGGTGATGCTGGACTAACCAATCCAATTGATGAGTGTTTGTGTGCAATGTTAATTTAGTTACTCTTACCGGAGTGCCGCCTGCACCGATTCTACCTCTCTCTCCTGGCATTCCTCTTGGGCCCTATTTACAGTGATTATCAAATAATTTGCCTTTGAACAGTCTTGTAGATTTAAAAAAAAATGTCTTAATGGAGAAAAAACTGTTATACCTATTAAACATGATATATGATGTTTTTTTGTCTCTTGTTTTCTCACTCACCTGAGGACCTGGTCCCCCCATTGGTCCAGTGGGACCTGATTCACCCTGAGAGTAAATTAACACAAGAAATTCAACTTCAAGTCACTAGCTCTGTACAGCAACATGAAGCAGTCTTAAACTTACTAAAAATAATCTAGGTGTAATAAAATAATGTCAGACCTGAAATTAGAGACACATGTTTGATTTTACCTTTGATCCAACTGCACCAGTTTCACCTCTTATGCCAACTGGTCCTTGGTGTCCCTACAAAATGAATTATGCATGTAGCAATTACATATGTGATGCCATGGATTTACTTTCCAAAGAACTGACTAAATTAAACAATTAAATCAATGACCAAATCTGCCTATCCCTGTGCCATAAAGACATAGCATTACAGTCATTGTGGATTTTGGAGTCATTGTGGTAAAAAAACAAACACATGATTACTATATATAGTGAAAAATGTAAAATAATACTGTACTGTAAAATAATTATATAATAATCCACACTGAGGACAAGAGCCATTTGTTTGGCACGAACTGAAGTAATGGAGTCAAGATGTTTTTCAAATTTAAAAAAAACCTTAACATTTAAGGGCTATGTTTTGATAATCATAACTCCCTACGCAAACACTGGCGTAATTCATAGTGCTAGGCAGGTGGAGGCATGTCCAAGAGTTATGGTCTTGAAAAAGATGGTGCAATTGCAAAAGGGGTTGATTTCAATAAGGGTGTGATTACACAATAGGCAATCAGACCGACCTTTGTTCTTCCCTTAAAGAGGCAATGTGTTTGCGACAGGACAAACTGATATTTTCGATACGGGAGAAAACACATTTCAAATGCTGAAAGTTGTCCAGTTGCATACTGCAGACAAATAGTAGAAAGATGGACTGTCCACTTTGTCCAAAGCTTAAAATACCCTTTTGGCGTGCTTAGGATATTTAGTTATGGGTTGCTAGGTGTTGTCATTGATTTTGTAGTGAGAATTAGAGAATCACTTTTATTGGTAGACATGTGTTTTATGTTTATCATCACAGGAATGCATTCCAGCCAACAACGGGTAAACCAGACCGGACAAGTTTGACTTTGTATCTGACAGATTTCAATAGGAGTTTTATACTCACTCTGTGACCTTTTAACCCCGGAAGGCCTGGTGTCCCTGGAAAACCTCTTGGTCCCTGAAATACAGAATTAAATATTTCCACAACATTGGTTTATTTTTTTTAAGTGGGAGGATTTTCAAGAAGGGGAGAAATAAAAATAAAGCTTTTCACAGATATGGTAAATATTACCGGTGATCCAGGAAATCCCAATTCTCCTGAATTTCCCTGTTTGCCAGATTCTCCCTGATGGATAAAAAAGTCACCTTTGGTCATTCTCAATGCCAATTTAGGCTGTATACAAACTATATAGAACTGACCTAAATGCATGTCGGTGACTAAGAAAGTGAATAGCACAGTTCTAGCCACAGTCAAATGCCAGTAATTAGAGGTGAGTGTATATATATATATATATTTATATTAGGGCTGTCAAAGTTAAGGCGTTAACTCGTGCGATGAATTTCTGTTCATTTTTTTGTCTCAATTTACGCCTTTTTTTGTGCCTTGGAACCATCCATAGTTAAAATACAACTCCATGCTCTCGCGCTTGCATGTCAATCGACTGCTTGAATTTAGATATAGCTTTGTTGATTAAATAAGCTTGAATGATGGAGAAAGCTGCTAAAGGGCTTTTAAACTGCCAGTTTTATTACAAAACCTTTACGGATAGGTCTTTGGATAAAAGCAAAGTTATTTGCAGCTGCTGTATGGGTGAAATTGTGTCTGAAATATCAAGCAAATAACTGATTTAATGCCGGCAGAAGTAGTGAGAGGGCTAGCAATGCAGGACAGCAGCAGCCTACTCTTTTAGAGTTTGTGTGCAGGGGGCAAAAAAGCTAACACGCTAACAAATGCAATAGGGGATTTAAACTGTTGACAACAACACACATGTTCTAACTTCATCGCTCAGGAAGTAGGGCTATTAACATTGGAGGGATGAAAATCTGTAAACTACAGGGAAGTTTGGTCAAAAAATAAAAGCTTTAAAACTTTCGGAGACATATTATTTGATTATTTTGTGTTTATTTCCATTACAATAAAACACAGTATGCCTTTAACATGACACACTGCTTTTTAAATGGAAAATTGATTATTTAGGGCCAAATATGAGCACATCCAAAAATTGTGATTAACTACAGAGAAATCATGTCATTAATCACGATTAATCGTTTGACAGCCCTAATATATATAAATGGTGGTTATGTATTGAAAATGGATGTTTACTCACATCTTCACCTGTCTTGCCTGGTGGACCCTCAGGTCCCCTTGGGCCAGAGGGACCCTAAAACACACAAAATAAATGCAGAAATGTGAAAAGCACAAGCCTTGGTTCAAATAGTACAATGTCACTGCGATTTTGAAACTCCCTCTGTTTACCATTGGTCCTGGGTCTCCCACCTCACCAGGAGGTCCCTGCATTCCTGTAGGCCCCTAAAACAAGAAGAGGAAGATTTACAATGTCCTTACATTCAATTTAATTATCAGTAACCAGTTCCTCTGAAATGGTGGGCTCTTTTTGACCTACAGGTTGACCGGCAGGCCCAGGAGGTCCTCGGGCTCCAGCTTCACCCTGGAATATAAAAACCGTAGAACCTCAGTAACACGAATGCACTTTTTGTGTCATTTCTCTATTTCACCCAGTGTAAATAAAAAAGCAGAAACAAACACGTTTTTTCTTCCACACATTACCCAGTCTCATTGTTTCATCCTCTTACCCTGGCTCCTTGCACTATTCCGACTTGGCCTGCTAGCCCTGATTTCTCATCAAATCCAGCCGCCATGTGTGAGGCTAATTGCCCCTGATAAGCAGACAGAATCCTTATTACTAGATATAAAGCACCTTTATGTAACCCCTAAACAACAACCCTTGAAATATGACCTTTAATGAGAATCTATATTTCATTAAAAAACACGTTTAAGATCTGATGAAAATATTTCGTTACATTTTTTTCTTTATGCATTGTTACATTACTTGGTTTGAAGAGGGTATTGTCCAGAAAAACTCAAACTTTTGCTTTAGTTTACCAATTCAACTGGGATTTTAAGCTATTACTCTTTGATAACAAGTAACAACCATTACACCACCTTCTGTCCCAGGCAGTGATGCTTACCCCTGGGTGTGTGGGATGTCCTGGGGGCCCAGGTTCTCCTGGTTGTCCTGGGACGCCTGGTTCACCGTCAAAGCCGGGTGGACCTCTCGGACCCTAAATACAGAATTGAAAGCTACTCCATGAACAGGTATACACATTTTGTATGAAATCTTCAAATTAATATAAAACAGTTTCTACTATTTTCTTCAACACTAAACCAGGAAAATTTGTCTTTATACCTGCTCTCAGTAATTGTCATTAGGGCAAGATAGCTCATTGTACTTTAACCCCTAAACTACAGCAATCTTGTACATCGTTCTGGATAAGAGCGTCTGCGAAATATCTAAAATGTAAATATAAAATGTTTATTTTCTTTTTTTAAAGACTTTTAACAACACTTTTCCAAACATTCTGTGGAAAAGTGTATGCAAGTGATTTGGACAGATATAAGTATTATTACGTTCATATTTCTAAATTCCCATTCTTTTTTATTGAAAAATAATATGAAAATTATTGTTTTGTTCACACGCAACTTCTATATCAAATTTGGAAAGTATTTGTGGTATTTCCAAATGCACTTCAAGGCAGGGGTGGTCTCACTATTTCTTGAGAGAGATTGCATGTCATTAAGATTAATGACTGATTAAACCAAACCTCTTAATTCCTATCATTAGTGGCAAGTGTCAAGGGTGGCACACAAAAGCTGTTGTTTAACATACAAAATTAAGAATTTTTTTTATGGATCACTCTTTCTATTTCATTTGGATAGGTTTTTTATTAGAAATTAAATTACTGCACAGGTACTGTAATCTCCATTCTGCATGTGTGCTTCAAATATTTTTATCAAACATAACTGACAACATGTTACACTAATGTGAAATTTTGTTCTCCAGAGATTTTATTATCTGTCTCTAGAAAACATCAGCATCAGAAATCATCAGTCTTAGGGCCTGACAAAAAGGCCTGTAAAATAAGGGAGGAGAGCTGGGAGTAATTGCCAGACCAAACTGAAGAGTGAAAACCCACATCGCAAGCTTTTTATTATATATTTTCTACTTCAAAGTAGTCATAAAGCCATCACGGATTGAACATTAAGTTTAGTAAAACAACTAATTTTGTGCATTCAAATAAGCCTCTAAACATCTCAAGGCAGCCCACTGACCAAATGCAGGATTGTGCCAAAAGTCTTAGGCACCCAGCTTTTTTACATAGATGTAGTCTTTGATGTAAATTTTTTGTCATCTGAATGTGTGTCAGTAGAAAAAAGTATTTTTTAGATTTCCAAACATCCATTTCCTGAAAGAAAAGAGTTTGCAAACAGATGGTATCTCATCGAGGCTGATCGAGATTACTTGGATAGACAGAAGCAAGCAACAGCCAAAGTCTGTAGAAGAGCTGTGGAAAGTTCTCCAAAATGTTTGGAACAATCTACCTGCTGGTTTTCTTACAAAACTGCACGACAGTGTACCTGAGAGAACTGATGCAGTAAAAGGCAAAGGGTGGTCTCACCAAATATATATTTTATTTTTTGGTTTTAAGGGTTTTTTTTGTTGTTGTTTTTTCTTCTGTTTACTGCCCTTCATAGTATATATTTTAAATTCATAAAATTTAAATTTCATTTCATTTTTGAAAGCATCTTCAAATTTACAGATTTTTTAAATATGTGCCTAAGACTTTTGCACAATGCTGTATATTCGAAAACATTAATAAATTATTTTAACCACACAGAAAGCTGTGGAGCGGCATCTCATTCCATATATTCTTCGATTTTTCCCTTTGTCATCTTTATATTCCAGTATCTTTAGAGTTTTCACTCTTTCCTTGCTATGTCTCGTGATTCCATCTGTGATTTTAACATTAGAATCTACTGTCTATCTGTCTGCTAAACTCCAGTGTATTTAAACAAACTGGGATAATTAAAAAGAATGTGTGAAAGTTAAATGGGGTAATATTGAGTTTTTAATAAAGCAATAAGTGGGTGTGTGTTATTGTGGATATTGGCACCACAGTAGCGCAAAAGAATGGCAATAGCACACATCCTTGAGTGTGTGTAATTGCTTTTATGAAATTTGTTTATTTTATTTTTGCATTTAGACCACAGGAAATACAAGCAATGTAATTTAACAATGTTTAAATTATTGCAGAATTATCACAGAATGAATTTTTACTGGTTGTTCCATCAAATAAATTAGAACATTTAAACATCAAATCCCATTATCAAGGGATTATGAAGCTGTGTGTTATTGTCAGAAATATGGCTGGAACGTAAACTGACTGATTTATAACCCGTTTTATAACATTAAAAATAAATACTTGCACTATTAGCAGTGTCCCTCTCAAATTATAATGAGATACAGGCAGAGCACTGCTTAATCTTGGACAAACAGACAGGTCACAATCTTGTGACACACACAGCTACACACTCGAATGAACGAACAAGCTGCAGCAGGGTTAGCCTGATCCTTGAGGGCTAGAGGGTATCGTCTCACGAAAAAAGAATTACAGAAGTTAAACAGACCTATTATTGATTCTTTACTTATATAGCCATAACTTCTTATTAAAATAAAATTTAAAAGCATAAAGATTGGAGGGAAGAATTAATCTGACAATACCTTTTTCAGAGAAGTTGGGGAACTGGGTTGAACAGTATGGAAGAGAAATGGAAGAGAAATTTGTCTAAGGCTACTAAAAAATGAGTTAAACTTTAAACTAGTTAAAACTGTGTATTTAATCCCAGTTTACTTGAAGACCAAGAGATGATTCGGATTTCCTCTTGGTACGTGAAAATCCATTAGGAGACTAGACTCTTTGCTTGGCTGTTGAACTGAGAATCGGGTGAGTCACTCATACATTAGTATAAACTTTCAAGAAATCTTCACAGATTCACCTGCCATCATTGTCTGTGTCGGAGGGTGCCCGGTCCTTGGTCACCATCAGGGATGTTCATCATCTGCCATAGCTGGTTGCTGCTAGCAACTTGTCCTTTCCTTTATCATAGTCAGCATATACATATCTACAGCTTGTCCTTATCATTATTTTATTTATTTTTGCATGTCATGCATGTGGTATGTAAATCTTGATTGATATGACAATATTTTTTATTTTATTTTTTCTCCACTAAAATCCTTAATCGTGATAATGAATATTAGGAATCTTGCTGCCATACGTGCATAATACGTATGATTGGTGTCTTCAAATCTCTTTATACCACCCATCCTTTAACAAACTGCAGGCTACACAGCCCTCATGAGAAGTTCAACGCCTATTTGATAGCAATGCCATTCTGCAGGCACCCAGAAAGCCAACATGCGTGTTAGCAACCATCAGAAAGAGAAACCCTATCAATAATCCACTCACCACAGCCTTGTGGCTCAGTCTGCACTCGGATAACCACTTCATGAGAAGACCAAATTTTCTTCTTTGGGTTTGGATTGCAGAACTTTATATTTTATTTGTAATTCATTCTTTAAGTGCAATTTTCATGTTTTAGTAATATAGTTTTTAGCTTATCTTTGTATTTTTTTTAGGTGGAAGGCTTGTCTATTGATTTGTTTTCTTTATCGGATTTGAGATTGATAACCTTGGGTATACTTTTAGACATAAATAATATCCAGGATTAGTAATGAAGTATTGAATTTGATGTAAATGAAACCCTGACCCTGATAGCAAGGCCATTAGTCTCCAAAATCTAGTCTTACAAACAGGATTAAGTTATTTAGTTTTGAACATACCGGTCTTCCTTTGCTTCCACGGTCACCTCTTATTCCTGCCGCTCCTGGAGGGCCCTGTAATAGTGAACATTTTGAGAGACAAAGCAGTAAAAATATAATCTACTGCCAAGGCATTACAGGGTCATATTCAACCTGCTAAATCTTTGGTGCAATGTAAAACGTTTTGCCCAAATAAAAAATAAAGAACACGAAAACATGTCAGCTTATTTCAATAGAGAATCACAAAGGAAGTCATCGAATACTCACCATGGCACCTGGGCGACCTCTTATTCCAGTAACCTATAGAAAAGGACAATGCTAGTTGCTGGTTTCAACTAAGCTTTAATCACAATCCAACAGTATAATAAAATGGATGAATAATTATTTGCTTTGAGATATAAGGCCGCTGAATATACTTACAGTTGGAACATCTCCAGGTTCACCTTTTTGACCCTAAAAACCACAAAGATAAGTCACTTTGATGTCCAGCATAAGCATATAGATATTCATATAGAGTTTCAGGAGCAGGATTCATCTTCATTTTCAGGAGAAGATTTCAGGAGCAGAAAAAAAAACTCTCAGCTGTAAAAGCTTACCTTGTATACTCTGCCATCTGAAAAACATTGAAAATTAATGTATACATATTTATGTTAGTATAAATCAATATTCTCACAGGGATTTATACATTACTATTCGCTCAATTTTATGTTGTCACAAACTTTCTTCTTTCTTTTTTCGCTATTTATTCTCATTGTTTAAAAACGGCAACCTTTTTGCATTAATTACTTTTATATGCACAGTTTTCTTTACAGTTTCAGTGTATATTTTCAGCACCAAAATTGTTCTTGTTTTGCAGTAATGCCTAGAGTACAATTATTCAGAGAATAATCTCACCTGGTCTGCCATTACCACTTGTGTCTCCAGAATCACTTTGACAAATGGGACAGCACTCCCCTTCAGGAATGGTCACCTTTTCACAGTTTGTCACCTCGTCACACTGAATCTCATCACAGAGGATGGAGCCGCTGTCACACACACAGATCCGACAGGGCTCAGGCTTCCAAATATCTCGGTTTGTGTAGACCTGCCCATTCTCTGTGCAGCTGAGGTCATCACCTGCAGTTTTAGGTTAAAAGACAAATTGACTTATTAGTGGATGTAACATTGTTTATTTGTATTTGTTCAGTCTACCCATTTACAGTCAAATATTAACAGTATATTAATTCAGATTAGGTATCTTGCTTAAGTACACCCTGAGAATTTACTAATCACAAAACCTAAACCTCTGCACAGCCCAGCAGCCCTGGGTGGGAATGACCATCAGATTTATAATTATCTAGAGAATGTTAATGAGTTGACTTATTTCTGTTCTTCAGTATGTGTATTTTGTACGTAACTGTATTAGCATCCATGAAAAAATTCTAAGTTAATGAAATTAAAACCTGGAAACAATACGTGTCTGAAGGTTACTGAAGGTATCGTAAATTGTTTGTCATTAATAACTATCTGATAAAAAACCTTAATTAAGAACATTTTAAAGAAGGTTTTCCTAATAAAATTAAAACTAAAACATAATTGAAGAATGAAAATTATTGAACATGGGAATATGAAGAGTGAACTCCCCATTTTCTAACACCAGGGGGCAATGATGCGCCTGACCAATTACACTACTGGAATTGTGCTGTCTGTCTTGTCATGATTTGGTCTAAATCTCTGTGATATATGATGCATGTTCATAGTAAAACACAAATGATACTTACTAAGTTTTAACCAAATTTGTAGAATGTTGCTTCAGGTGTTTAGAGTATTTTAGTGCAGCACAATCAACAGCAATTTGGAAGAAAAAAAAAACATGCTATCAAGGCACGTAGAAGCAAAGATGGTGTAAAACTAAAGGTGGATTCAATCATTTTGAAATTTGAGAGTTGGGCTGTATGGTTCACATGATGGCATTAAAAACCTTGTAAATTGTGGGAAGAAAGGCACTCACATTTTCCCCTGCTCTTAGCTAATTTGTAGCAGATGTCATGCTTTTTGACAATGTAGTAAAGCCCTGCTAATCATGACGACTGTGAAAAGTATGCCCGATACAGACTTTCTGATGACGGCTGGTTTTCCATTAGACTCCCCACTCTGATGTCTGAGTCTCTGTTCCAGTTTGGTTACTTGAATGTATGAGCTACTGCTTATAGATACGTTTCTGGAAATCTCACTTTGGCAATCTCTGTCTCACCATCTAAATTTGACAATTACTATCTTTCTTTCACTATCACCCTCACTATTTATGTATCCCCATCTCCCTGGCAATGACTAAATTTTCTCATTATAACTACTCATTATGATATAATTATTTTTTTAAACCACAGCACTGTTTGGATCAGCATGTCACTGGGTCAACTCACAACAAAAGCATAATCTAGACTTAATTAAAAGGCTTTAATATTAACACCAATTGTTCTAGGCATGTCTGACCACTACTGTGTGTTCTTTGATTGCATTTTGTCTGTAAAAAGGAACTAAGCAGAACATACAGTTAAGAAACACTTAATTAACTCTGCATCAGCAGACCTGTTTGCAAACCACCTGAATTCGACATTCTCAAGTTTTTATGGAAGAAAACAAATTAGTTAATACATTATGAAATTGCAAAATAAACAACTTGTATGCTGTGACAGAGCAATGAAACAAATATATATAAAACAAACTGGAACAAACACAGCATTAGACTTAAGTCCAACTGGTTCAAATCTAAAATGTTTAACTTTTAGAAAACTGTTTTGAAACTGTTCACTTGATACCATTCCCACCACCTGTCTGTCAGACTACATCTAAGATACAGTTAACTTTTCAGGTGGAAAATTTCACACTGCCCTGAAGAAACCATTACAAAACCTATAATTAAAAAAATCTAAAGAAGAGAATCTAAAGAAATCCAAGTTTGATTTTTAAAACTTTACAACTTTTCTCTAAAAAGTCATGTAAGAGTTCCAGTCTGGCCTTTCAGCTGCTCATAGTGCAAAAACTGCTCTTATAAGTGTAGGAAATGACTTCCATTTAAGTGTTGATGTTGGTAGATTAGTAGTTCCTAAATCTACTGCTAGATTTGAATGGAGCATTTGTCAAATCTAGACCATAACCTTTTAATTAATAATTTTTGAAGTTGGGTAGGTCTCTGGTACAGTTGTAAGTTGGTTTAAATCTTATTTTTTGATGAACAGTTCTATATTTCCTGAGGAGGCTCCAATTTAAAAAGTTTTGCAATATGGGGTCCCACAAGGGCTCCACTCTTGGCCCTCTGTTCTTCTCAGTGTACATGCTGCCCCTTGGTACAATCATCCGCAAACATAATGTACAGTACCAGAGCTATGCAAATGATTCCCAGCTACACACAGCAGTTTTACTAGATCAAGCGAGTATTGTCAGCTCTTTGGAAAACTGTCTTTAAGACAGAGAACTCTTGTCAATATCTTTCTAAAACTGAATCATGATTAAACTGTGGTCTTAATTATTGGAGCTAAAATGCAGAGATTTTACTTAAATATCTGACAAAAAACAGCATTCATGTGACAAAAACAGCATTATATGTGAGATGAGAGAAGATTTAGAGGTTAGTTCATGATTTTGTGATGAGTAGGTTGGGTCACTTTGGCAATGAATACAAAGACAAAACTAATTTAGTTCACACCAAAAAGCCGGCCTAAACCTTCACCTGGCCAGGTGCCATGGTAAAGTTTTTTGCTTAAACTCCACATTCCTGGCCCTGCCAAAACCCATGGGTCAATTTGACTCAAGAGGGGCCAGGGGTGTTGATCAGGTACAAGGGGCGGAGGAAGAATAATAGCATTTGATAAGTAAAAATCAAATAAAAATGTAACATTCTGCCTATATAGAACACCTAGCACCTAAAAGCTGGTTCTAGTTTAGATATACTAATGATGGCAATGTTAATAAGACGTGGCACAGCGCAGCAGTATGCCAAATCTGCATTAGTGTTTTTCAACCAGTTCTCTGGTGTTACTAGAATCTAAATTACGACTGCTCTAAAATACTATTTCATAATAAATGCTCAGCTGAGTTTAAATTTTATTGCCACTGAAAACCAATCTTTTTTCGTAAAGGAGTTCAAAGAAATAATTAATGAGCCGTGTAATTAATGAACCCAGGCCCTATGAATAGTGCAATGAACTATACATGGGGCCTGGGTTATTTGAGGGATTAGTTGTGACGTAGAAGTTAGAAGCAGTCTGAATCGGCTCTTGGTCTGGTCTAGTCTGGCCAGGACATAAGCTATTCTCAGAGAATATATTTCATAATGTTTTGAATATATTATAAACTTTTGCAGATGCATACATCATTTTTAAAATACTAAACAGTCTAGAACAACCCCCGCTCAATCACAGAAACTACTTACAATAACAGAACATCCTGACAGATAAAGTAAATTTGAACCTTGTTATTACCATTGTTACATTGCTAATTTATTACCTATATAAATCAGGACTGGTACTATATATAAATACTTTTAAAAGCAAGCTTTTAGAATCTAGCTAAAGGAAATTCAATGTGGTAATCATAACATTTAGTTTAGTATTTAAATAAATTATAGTAACTTAAATAAATTTCAATGGTTACTCTCACATGGATAATTTACGCTGTTGTTCTTAAACTAGGGCCAATCTATAAATTTAATAATTTTTTACTTTTGAGAAAATTCCATCCTTTTTGTTCAGAGATTGTCATAACCGGCATCTCTCAAATAGCTTGTGTCTGAAAAGACATATGTAACTTTTTAATTCCAATGCTTGACAGGATGTACAGGGTCTCAAAGTTTAGCATCTCTTAACGGGTGCTAACCCGTCACTTCAAAGTGAATTTCCACCCTGTGATTATGCTAGACTTGAGGATGTTTAGAAGTGTTCTCTACAAGGCAGAAGGAGTTTTATATTCTTTACATTCTTTTATATTCAAAGCCATTCCTGTTTGCCTGTTTAATTTGATCAGAAAGCAGATGAGTGGGCTAGGGTGTGATTGATAAAACCTGGGTGGATAATGCATTGATTTAGAGGATATGCTGTTCCTGACACATCCTTTGTAACCATTCTGGGCATGGGGGGTGGGAAACCCATACCAGGACACTCTAATGAATAAGTAGCTTCTTACCTTTTCTTTTGTAGCTGTGTCCACTGGGACTTTTAAAGTAACTTCAAGGATTCACCAAGGTTAAAGGTTTCTTAGTTAGGATGAGTGATCATACTTTAGTTTATGGAGAATCTTATAAAACATGTATTTTATGCGCTCCACCATTTCTTCAATGCCTTGCAATACTGTATGTATGTATTATAGCTGGGTTAAACATGTACAAAAAGTTCAGATATATAAATAAAGTACAGATATACATAAAGATTTACATAAATCTTATACAGCGTAATTTGTTTTCCCCGGTAAATACTCCTATTTTAGTGTTTAGTCTTATTTATTTTTAAAGCTTTGGCAATTGATCGTTAAAAAAGATGGAAAACAGAGAATCTATTCTATTCAGCTTATCATTGTTTTTGTTATTTTCTTATCATTGTGCCACTTAATTTGTTGCCCAACCTTACTGCAGGTTACACTCAGTGGAATGTAAAAGCTTTTTATTATGTTACTTTAGCTCGGACTATTCAAACTGCTCCGAGAATCTTAAAAACTGGGACAGTGAAAGTTAAAACCTTTCATAAAACATCAATAAATAAAAGAGTTAAGAATAAAATTGTTAGCCTGGCTTGAGGTCACACATTGGCTGGTGAACAGCGCATCCTGGTTTTCATAATATATCATCACTATTTAATTGCTAAGTATACATTCTTATCACGACAATTATACATTTGCAGAAGCAATTCAGAGAAAGCTTCTGCCTTATGGACAAAACAGCAGTGGATCATCCTTGGATTTCCAGTATGGTGTCTGAAACAACTACTTAAAGTGAAAAACTGAGTTCAAGTTTGAGTTTAGAATGAGCTCCTCAGAAAACATACATTGTGTCACATCCATCCAAAAACACCCGTCCAAATCGGCAGAAAATTCAGGGGCAAAGCCTTAAAATGTCAATTTTAGTTTGATTTTCTCATAAATAAAGGCACCATTTAGCTGGATTAGCCCCTCTGCGTGCCGTTGCAAATGTCTAACCAATAAATAAAAATTTTATAAATAAAATTAAATATTAGAACTGACAAGAGAAACTCTCTGAAGCCCATTTGTCTCCCTCAGGGGAATCACCCTTGTTTGCTGTTTAGTTTTATAATATATTTCCTCCTAGTTCAAATCCACCAAAGCCCTTTTAGCTGGGGATGTGAAAGAACAAGCTTCTATTGCTGCTTGGAATACTGACAAAATAGGGATGCGTGTTATAAATATTTACATTACCAGGATTCCTGATTGTAAATTCACATGGGGTATGTTTTAGCTTTTTGAATCACAAGATTCTCCATTTACATAGAACAGAGGTCACACACACAGGTCTCAGATCCATTATTTTCTTCACTTCTGATAATATGCCTCACATTAATTATTGAAGTTTGATTCAGGAGTAAGCTGAAATATAACAGCTAACACAAACACAGCTTTATGGTTCCACTCCAGATCTACTGCGTGCGTCATCCTTACTGGATAAAGAAGTGTTCACTTCCTCATAATTACTTAAAGAGCTCCATGATTTTTCTTCCCTCATAATTTGGTCAATGATTTTTTGTGTTTTTTTAAAAATAAACTCTTCCGAAAAGATTTGTGTTTCTTCTAGATAATGTACACCGGGACATGCCTGGTCTGAGAGCAGCCAGGGGCAGGGTCACAGGGGGAGGGTTTATGCCTCTTTCTTGGAATTTCAACACAAATTCAGGAAACAGAAGAAACAGACACAACTTATCAGTTTAGACAAAGGGGAAAGAAAAACACCCTTTCTGGAAATCTTAAAATAAAACTGCTTTTCAGCTTTAAAAACCTAAAATAATAAACTAACCATTGACTTCAAACCACAAAGCATTCCAGCCATCCAACACAGAACCTTTCCTTCTGTTGATCCAGTAGGGTGGACAAATAGAAAAAGTTTAACTAGTTTCAGGAAATCCAGCGACTATTACATAAGTAAGTTTCAGAATCTGCAGTCTGTTTTGTGCTAGATTACTGTGGTTCAGCATATATTCCTGTTTAAGTACCTTATTTTAAGGGTACTTTTCTCCCAGCCCTCTCGCACACACACAATGCTCACGTGATGTTATGTCAACACTGGGCAAGCCTAGCTCATGAACATCATTCCATCCAAGAATTTGATGACCTCGCTTTCAGTCATAATTTTTTGAGTACGCTGACAGCTTTTCTTCTAATATGATGTTGCTGAAATGTGTTGTTGAATGATTGTCTGGGGGTAAATACCCTCATATGGCAAGCTGAGGAAGTCTTGGTTTCTTGGCTTCTTGGCTGAGCTACTCTCAGGTCTTTATGCCAGAAGGTCAAACTGAATGTTGTGATTACTAGCTAGTTCGATTCTACCAGGTTGATGCTGTATGACATGCATGACATGAGCGGTGTTCTTTTACGAATGATGGACTTAATTTAAAGGAGCCATTCTAGAGATTAGCTAGTTGAGTGTGTCTGCTTTAGATTAGTTTGTTTGACAGCATGAAAAGGAAGCAATTTACATTTACAGGTTTTTTTGAGGAATCATCCTGAGCACAGGAATCATAACGTGACTTAGCCTGTTTGTTTGCTAAAAAAATAATACGTGTTTGCTTAATTTTTCTCAAATATGTAAATATGAAATTTGACACATCATGAGAACCTCGTAATTCAGATCACTATGCATTAAATGTAATCCTCCTGGGAATAGTTCGGAGCTTCCTGTTGACTTTAATGTTGTTATTATATTTAGCATGAATGTGTAGCGGCACTTTGTAAAGCTGTATGTTCTGCTAATTATGCAGAGTGGTTGGCTTGCATGATACTTAGAAGGCCCTCTCGCAGTGGTACATCTAGAGTGGAATTCATGCTAAACAGAAGGTCAGGAACTCTGATCACAGCCTGCTTTTTCCCTGGTAATTTTCAGTGTCATATCAGACGCAATAACTAAGCAAGCCAAAGTCATTTTTCCTGACTAATTGCTTCTGTTTTGGTAATCACAGCTATGATAGCACCAATTCTCTGCTGGTAATGGAGCGTCCTTATTGCATAAATTTGATATATGTAAATATAAGCAAGGTTGACACTCTATCTCCAGTGCATGGCTTTAGGAATATTCTCTGTCTGTTTTCCTAGATGTCACTGGGGAATTGTTGGCATCAGGCAGTTTGATGAAGGAGTATTTCCTGTTCCACATTTCTTCACCAAGTTCAGGCACGATGAGCATTAACATGTAGATCTGTTACCTGTACCATGTGACTGTAATACTTCCTCAGAACCCAATTCCCAATTCTCTCCTTGTAAGCATGACACCCCCCCCTCCAAAAAAAATCATATTCTGCCAGTGGTGCAAGTTTAGTTGGGGTTGGGTGGGGGGGGGGGGGGTTGGATGTCCTCTGAAAAGGTGCCTGCAGGGGGCACTCTCGCCCGCCACATCTCTGACAGAGAGGCCTCATTGTGAAGGGAAGATTGTTTCCTGTCCTTTAAAATTGAGATGCATTGCCTCACTGCCGGCCTTGATGTGTGGCCGAGTCTCAGGTGGCGGCGGACGCCTTCTACACAGGTTCCCCAGAACCAGATTAAATTCATTTATCTCCTCCTGATGGTGCTGTAACCTATTTTGATGTGATTTACTCAATGTGTGTCGTCCCTCATTCACATCACTTCCGCTTTTGTTTATCTGTGACCCTGATTACCTCGCAGTCCTGGCCCTTTACAATGAACAAGCTGTATCCAGCCAATATGTATTCCATTCATAGTATTTGCTTGAATACCTGGGGCTAAATTAAATGGGTGAACCTACATGTTTGCCATTCTTGCTTGCTCATGAATTTTGGGCATGCTTTGTTCATTTAGAGATTTAATTGAGTCATGTTTTATTGTGTTTATTTTGAGTGATAACACACTTATAACTTAGTGATAATGCTCTCTGGTCGACTGCTTGAAGGGTCCATGAAAATTGGTTCAAGTTTTAGTAGCAGACTGAGGGTTGTACATATTGTTGTACGCATATTTGGATTCCCTAGGAAGCCACGTCAATATGTATAACGCAATGGGGCTGGTGCCTCTGTGTTGAACTCAAGCGATGACCTGACGACAAGCCCTGCCCCCTTGCCGGAACCCAAGCCTGCGTCGCCCGTGCTGCTGCTTACAGATTCCCAGAGACCTGAACATTTGTCCTTGCGGTAGATCACCGCCACTCCTAGCCCCCAAACCTGGGTACGCTATTTCACAGCGAATCTCTTTTGTGAGGGGAGTCCATTCACAGCAGGAATGAGTCAGGTAAATCCAATTCCAAAACAATGGGATTCGTGATGGAGAGCAAATTGCACGGCCTGACGGAGACCCCCTCTGGAGCCCATCTTCTCCATCTCAAAGAAAGAAACTGTTGTTATCTTTTCTGTTAAGCATGTTATATATATAAAACATAATTGATTCTCATGGAAAGAAAAAGAAAGGCAGAGAAATGTTGTGACTCCTTTCCTTTGTGCTGATCATTGATGAGGTCGGCATGTCAGTGAACCAGGAGTGGCGACCCCTGGGACCAGGTCCTGCAGGAGGAAACGCTGCAGGCGAGGAGCATTGCGACAACGCGGTGGCAACGATGTGGAAATGCTTTCTGTAAAGCGACAAGCAACAGAAGACGAGCCTCTCACAGTCAAATGCAGGCGGGCCCTATATGCATCACTACTACAGATTGAATTGAACTTATTGAAAATAACGTGCTTTCTGCAAAGTGCTTCTCGCACAATGTCAAAGTGAAGGGAGATGCACTGAACAATATGTGTTTCGCTGATGGTTTCAATGTAGCTAATTTCATCAGACAAAGATTATTGATTTTCATTTATTGTGTGAAGTATGGTTTTCTGCTCTGACTAGAAAGCTTTTCAAACTAAAAACACCTTGTCATCTGGATAATTACAGTCATCTAAAAGATGTAGCTTTTCAAAACAAATAACATAAAATAAAGGCAAAATACCCGGACAGATCACAACCAGGCAAAAAACTCAAATTGAGATTGAAAGCGAGGTAGAGAGAATCAAAACACTGAAATTATAATAAATAATTGGATTTTATGCTCCAGTTAATCACCTATCTATATGTGTTGAATAATGTCAAGCGTGGGTATTGCAGAAGCTCAGAGGTGGAAAAAAACCTGGGGATTTGAAAAGCTACGATGAGCATTTCATGAGGTGAAGCTGCTTTATGTGTTCAACCACACCGCGCCTTCCAAAGCCAGCCCCCCTCCGGCCAGCCCTGAATTGCGTTACTCCTGTCATGTGGAACAGTTCCACCTCACGCCTCCTGTAATAGCCTTCCCGCTATCTCGGAGGGAAGATGCCAGAGAGGCGCAGTCTATCATGGGTCTCGGCAAGAGGCGCAAGTCTGACAACCGCTGTGCTCGAGGCTCGCCTCGCTGCAGGTCAGGAGGGGGTGGGGGGGGGGGAATCACCTCTACCTTCCCTGCTCCGCCGTGGACTAATGAGACACATCACTCAGATGCTCGGCAGCGCGGGACAGGAGAGCCGGCGACTGGGCGAGCGGGCGCTTCAAATTTTGCCGTGAACGTTTCTCAGGTTAGGGAAGTGTGCGGGCAAAGAGGCGAGATACGAAAGGATTGCATATTTTGATATTTCATTTCTTTAATGCACTTTAAGTGCTCTGTCCAAGTGTCGCTCGCGAAAGGAAGCGGTGAATTGGGGTGGCGGGGTTTACACAAATGCCCCACGGGGCGACAAAGAACCCAGCGTCTTGTGATTGTTTCAGACCATTTATTGCTGTCTGGTGAGGAACCCGGAGAAACAGACAGACAGTTCTCTGAAATGATGGATTGTCTCCTCTGGACACAGATAGAGAGAGAGAAAATGCAGATCTAAGGGGTTCCTGTTCACTTCTCTCTTTGGAAATTGGAAAAAAGAATTGTCCCTTCTGGACAGTTCACATCATGGCTGACCGTGGTTCTCAGGGCTGAAAGATTATAGCTGTTGCGGGCCCGTGCTTCAGAGAGGAATCTACTGAATTGTGTTATTACTGCATTGCCTTTACAGTGGTGGTCATGCCAACTGCCGTAGTCAAGAATGCGTCGGGGGGCAGGGCAAGGATAATGAAAATCTGACAAATCCTTTTCGGCTGTTTGGAGGGCAGAGGCTCGCTGCTTCATTGTAAGGTCGCGCCTGTCATTCATTCCTGGTTTCCGCCCCTCCTGGTGTCACCACATTCTCGGCTATGTGCAGGTGTCCGTGAAAACGTGCAACCCTTGCCAGTTCTGTGACCCCGGACAGACACTTCACCGACGATCTAATCCACGGAGCATTCTCATCAGCTATATATTTACTTGAGCGAATCAGGCAGAAGACCTTTTCAACAGGGTGTCACTCCTCAGGTACGGAAGTTCAGTGCCTTAACCTGACATCCTGTGAATCGCTTACACTGAATGTGTAACATCACATGGGGTTCTGCAGATTCAGCAAGTGCAGTCTGCATAATGCATAAGGCAACATTTGTAAATCCCACCATATGCAGTATGTATGCAGGATGTAGTTTGAGGTTTACATCTGAGGTTTGTATGGAGGATGTATGCAGTAGATGCATATGTTTGTGCTAATGTTTATTCCAAGAGGACAGTTATTTTCAATTTAATTCTTTGAACAACTCCAGTCTCGTCTTTGTGTCATATCTGCTATGTCTAGCCTCCAGTCACTTCAGAGTTTTATATCTCTTAGCAACTGAACAGTTGGATAAGATTTACTAACCCCCTCTCTGATATTTTCCCGCCTGCAGAGGCGAAAATGAAGCTAATACCCACCCAGCCACTCTTCTGCCCTGGTATATCTGCCCTCTCTTGAGCAAAGGCACATTTTATCTCAAACCACAGTATGAAGCGAGTTATTTGCAAGCCAATCCACGTCCATAGCTTTCTATTATGCCCTGAGGGAAGTTTAAAACGCAAGGTTAAGCATCAGAGTACATGCACAACATTTTTTTGGGAAGCAAGCGAGTCACTCTGGAAGCCACTGGAGTTGCTGAAGAGATCCGAAAGGCTCACTTTGTTTGTTTCTGTCTGTATGAATTTGATGGGCATCCTCTCATTCAACAATGGACTGGAATGAACGTGCATTGTGCAATTTGGGAAAGGGTTATTTCAACCTGACCTAATGTGAGAAAAAACTTTTTATTTGTCCTTATGTTTTCTTACATCATGTTACTTGTATTCAACTCAGTCTTTCCAGGTGTGTTTGAGGGGCTTTACTTCCATAGGATCGTCTCCATGACTTTCTGCACCAGCAGGGCTCTGGAATTGGTGGCCGCTTTTCTCACCGCCATCCCACAATCCCCGCCTCCCTTTCTCTCACACCGCACTCCTCGCTCTTCCCTTCGAGCTCCCACTGAATAACTTGCTCTCCTTTAACCATTTAATGTGCCGGAAACATCTAAGCATAAGTGATGATTGCATTAGGAACCATGAGACGGAGAGGAAGAAGGGGTGGCTCGAAGATACGCTGTCTGCACACTAATCTGAGTCTTCTGAGTTCAGTCGTTGTAAATTCTCTGCACGGCGAACACTCCCTCAGTATTCTCCCCACGCGGCTTCTGTTCTTTTGGCGGAGCAGAATTCGCCACGCCGCAGATTTGTTTTTTTTTAAATGTGTTAGGCCCATACACGTTGGTTTATGTGATGGTTCAACTCCGGTATAAGATATGCGGTTTAAGCAGCCGATGGACTAAACAACTGTGGGAGGCTGGTTAAAAGACCCTCTGGTCTTAATGCAATTGTTCCACTCTTTCTGTTTCAGTCCGATCAGGTCCTTTCATTGTTGTCAAAGAGGATGGCTGTCCTGTAGACCTTCTCTGATAAGTTCTGGATTTGCTGTGAAATTAATTGTTGCACAGTTTTAAAATGGCCTGCACGCTGCCTTCCCCACCTCATTCTGCAGGCATCATCCAGCGATGAAGTGTGGTTGGACTGTCTCAACGTTGTCACATAGGAAAATCAATGGGAATCCTGAATTCTGTGGTTCAACCCCTCTTTATGTTGGTGTAACTCATTGTGTGGTTGTTCAAGGCTTCCTTGGCTCTCTCAGTATTGTCACAGGATGCTGTTTGTACTACATCTGATACTACATCAATTACATCAGATATTAATGTCATTTATTCCGCCGCCTACGCTTTTATCAAGTTTGCGAATCAGGGCTATGGCAAGCATTGGACCTCCTAAAAGGTTCAAGCCTGAACTAAACAAAAGCTTTGTTGTAAAGGAAAAGATTCTGCTGTCAGGGTATGGGTATGAGATCATAGGAACAAAAGGAAATCTATTTTTTGTCAACATCAGACAAAGAAAAGCGGCACAGTCATTCTCTAAGGAGAATAGGGAGGCCAGAAGACTAGTACAAAAAAGACCAGACAACTCAGACATCATCCTCTTCATGAAACAGTGAGAGAAATCAGGGTGCGTGGGAGTTCAATGGGGTGGTCCCAGCCACAAGCACTCAGGAGAATCAAGCCTTAAAAAAAACTTTGAGAGAATGCAGAAAAGTATTTCCCACTGAATGTTTTGCACTAAAAAGACGTGGCCAATTTGAATACTAAGAGCAACGGGATGTGTGATTCCAGAATGAGAAGACGGTAGGAAAGTCTACTTCTGATGAAAGACAAAAATAGCCTACAGATTAAAAAATGTCCTACAGATACAAATCCTAGGCATGGTGCTGTTTACATACCCCTGGAAACTACTCAAGACTTGTGTTACCACACTAAATATCTAGCTGTATAATTCCCAAATGTGTAAACTAAAAGGTAAGGCTGTCGCCCTGGTTAACAATGGTTGTCTGCTAAGCAAAGAAAACGTCAAATGTCATCTCTGGGGGTCCAGGGCTTAAAGTTCCTTCCCCATTGAGGAACATCCAATCGCGGGATTATCCAATTAACATACCATGATCTGAATGAAGGCCCTACGGGTACTCTGCTTTTCAAAAGTTATTGCTAGATGTGTTCTCAGAAAGAAGTTTAACTGATCCTGAATTCTTAAGTGATTGGGTCTTCGAACAGAAACCATCTTTGCCTTCATGTTGAATTGGCACACAACCTTTCCCATCTCATTAAGATTTTAAATGACCCATTAATGGTAATCCCAAAATGATGAGTGTCAGGTGTTCGCAGTTTATGAACAACACCCGCTTTGTGATAAAGACACATTATTTGTCATGCATATTTATTTCCATCCACTTATTTGTTTTGAGTTTGAAACAATGGCACTGGCTCCTCTCGCGTGCATTGATGTGACATGCGGATAATTGCTTGGTTAATTTGCCTGTTAATTTCCATTAATCCATTAATGTCCCATGCCACTTTGTAAGTCTGAGCTAGGCTTCAGCTGTCACCAAACCTTATACACACATCTGAGGTTTGTCCAGGAGGACATCTTTATCTTTTCGGTTTTTGTTCCATCAAATGTTGATACTTTTGGACCAGTTGGTTTCAATATTAACCTCACCCAATGGGAGGGCAATAGCCAAGAATATTTCTACTTTAAGGAAAGCTGATGCAACAATAGTATACGTTGTATCTAAAAGCTTAAGCTCCTGAAACTCTGTGTATTCTGAGAAGTAGTTGCACTGCAAGACCAGGTTTAACTCATTGCATGTAAGACGGATCTTAGACCTAATTGTGGTTCACTATTTCAGAGATATAGGAATCAATACGCCTATACATACAATGATACTAGCTGTGTCCCTCCTCCTCCTCCACCATACTCTCCCAGCAGTTACGCTCCTTTCTGCATATGTGCCACGAGTTTCACCCCCCCGTTTTGTGCAGAAGTTTGTGCGAGGGAAGGTGGCCATTTGCATACTGGATGGACATAATGAAAATAACAACAGAAAACTGAAAAAATGACAGTGAAGCACAGTAATTATATTATAGTGTGTATATTCATAACTTCTAATTAATTAATGATTTGGTGGGCTGCCACAAAGTATGGTCCCTCACATGTTCCTGTTCCCCAGCCTGCGGTAAAAAGCCCAGTGTGACCGGTTTGTTACAGTCTGCTCTTCCTCCTTATATGTAGCATGGTCCCTCACACGCTCCTGTTCCCCCAGCCTGCGGTAAAAAGCCCAGTGTGACCGGTTTGTTACAGTCTGCTCTTCCTCCTTATATGTAGCATGGTCCCTCACACGCTCCTGTTCCCCCAGCCTGCGGTAAAAAGCCCAGTGTGACCGGTTTGTTACAGTCTGCTCTTCCTCCTTATATGTAGCATGGTCCCTCACACG